>VZTO01007612.1:3651-34680 GCA_013400615.1 Syrrhaptes paradoxus
GGTTTGGGGGGTTTTTTGGGTGTTTTTTTTTGATAGAGAAGTGTATTTCTGAGGTTTGGAATTTTTTTTTTTTTTCCTTTTTAAGGTGTTTGTGCCAGCAATAGCCAGCACTGTGGGTGTGGGCCAAGTGGTACTGGGTATAACCTTTAAATACTGTTGTTAATTTTTTTCCAGGGCGACTCAAATGTATAGAACAGGACATTTGTCAGCAAGTCCAGATTTCCAGTATTGTCCTATGAGAGAGGAGTTGTTTGTGACTTGAGGAGGAGGCTGGCTGGGAGTAGCACTTGGGTCATTACGCAGCATTTGTGCTCAAAGCAAATCTACTTTTTCCCTTTCTTTCAGATCACCAGGTTTTGGCATGTGCCTTACTGCAGAAACCATCAATGGCACTATCCTCAGTGCTGAGCTAGCCTCAAACCCTCAGGGCCAGGGAGCAGCTGTGCTTCCCGAGGAACTTGGCCAGAATTGTGCTAAGCTGTTGCTTGAGGAGGTCTACAGGGTAAGTGGCCAGTATGTTTTCTGTGTGTAGCTAGCTGTAGGCGAAGAAGGTGATGACACTGATAAAGGAAGAGGTGGTTTGGGGGCACCCTCCAACAAACAGTGAAATTGTTTGATGCTGCCAGTGTTGTCTTCATCCAGGTAAGGAGTGGTTTTGGATGGTTCCATTACCAGTGTAATGACTTACTAGGCCATGTGATTTCCCACGTCCAGGAGATGTTACTATGAATCACAGTAGTGGCAAAATTTTCTTTTGTTGCTTTTTGTGTGCAGCAGAATTCAGTTGGCTTCACATGGGCTGTCACTTTTTTTAATAATAAGATGGAGTCAATGCTCTTAAACTAATGGTTGGAATGGGGCATTATCAGTGGGAGAACATATGAGGAAAAGAAAGGGGGGGGAGGAAAGCAGCTAGCCTCAATGTTGGCTGCTTTATGGTGGTGATAACAAAGTAAAATGTGCTGAGATCTGTTGGTTGTATGAGGAACTGGCTGAATGGCTTGTTGGAAAGGAGCTAGGACAGTGTTTGCATAGGAATCTTAAGTGCATCACAGACCTCCTCAGTGTAAATTTTTTTATTATTACTAAAATGTTTTTCCTTTGTGGTGCAACTTTTACTGGATGAGCAGCTTTCAGTCTGACAAATGATTTGGCAATTAGCATCATAGCAAGTTTCTGATTTAACAACGAATCTAAGTAATTGCTCTGTGTATCTCCACAAACATTAAAATAAGTAACTATTAGTATTGACAAAACACATTTGGCCTTTAGGAGGCAGTCATCTACAAATTGTACTCACTGTTTTAAAAAAAAAGTAATTGCTCTGGACTGGAATAACCTGATAGGACTTTGCAGAGTATTAAAAATGCCATTAATGAGATTCTGTATTAGGAAGTGTAGTCAATTATAAAAATACCCCTTAGCCCCATAAATCCCATCCATGCCTGTAGTAGATTGCTCATCTGTGCCCATGTTACCTTTTGCTTTCACTGCTGCAAACCCTTCGTCTGTCTGAATTACCAACTTGCCCACTTGTTCCAGTCTTCCATCAATATTTTGTCTTTGTTTATTTGGTATATGCACCATGTTGATAGACGACTTCCCCTTCTAGCCCTGGGTTCTTATATAATGGAAACACCTTAAACAAGTACTCTTCCTGGGTACAGTCCAGACCCCTTGCATTTGAAAGTCCAGCATGCATGGAGAATGCAGTCACAGCTAGTGACTGAAACGTCTGTCAGTTTCTACAATTATGTAGTGAAAGGTAGCTATTTTTATTTCAGGGGTGAATTGTAAAATCTTTCATCCAGCCCGCCCCCACCCTCACCTCCCCAAAAAACCTCCACAAACCCAGAACAACCTAAAATGTGGTACATTTGTTGCTTGGGATAAACCTCTTGGAAAGCATCTTCAGGTAGTCAGATGATTTGAGGTATCAAAAATTCTGTTTCTGCATACTTTTATCAGCAGCAATAGGTATTTTTATTTCCTTTGAAAGCCATCCAACACTTGACAGATTGAAACTAGTGAGGGAGTTTGTCCAGATATTATACTTTCCTCAGAATCAGAGACCTTCCATAATGAAGAGGGCTAGAAAGGCCTGAACCAGGTAATTTTTTGCCTTAGTGTACTGCGGCCATTTGAATGTGATGAGTCGAATTCTGCAAAGCACCAGGATAGTGAGGATCTTGGGATAGCAGAAAAAAAAGCATTTAAGGAGGAAATGCGGTCAGGCAAGTCTTTGAGTGATAAAGTGATAGGCCATGAGGTTTCAGTGTCTTTGCAGATGAGATTCTGAATGACTGAGGTTGTTTGCTGTGGCCTGCAGTGGTACTGCTGGCAATCCTGGTGGGCTCTTTTATGTGTGGGTCACTTCAATCCAAGGGTGACTGACAAGTGCTGAGCAGTGTACAGACTGCTTGTGGTCCTCCACTGCAGCAGCTCACAGTGGAAAAGTTATTGTTAGCATTTTTGACTATTGTGCTGCTTATCTACTGGAATGCTCAGTCCTCATTCAATATTCATTAATTCCCCACTCTCTCTGTCATAGGCAATATGGTGGGTTTTGTTCTGTAGTTTTTGGAATGCACACTTGAATTTATGTATGACCACATGCTCACACAGTGCTAGCCAGAAATTTGGAAAGATTGGCCTTCTCATTGATTTTTTTTTTTTTTTTTTTTGAGCTTGGGTCAGGTTGATCTAGTGTTGACCCCAGAGAGGCTGTAAAAACATGTTGCAAAGTGTGCAATGTTTGTTTAGTTTGAAGTTACTATTTTTTTAAGTTCCTTTGCCTAGCCTAGATAAGGGGTCTAGTGAAACAGTAAAAATTTGGGAAAGTGGTGCATGGAGTAAGAATAAGTTGCTCTGAACAGGCACTCTAAGTCCCAGTCTCCTTACACCAACAACTCACCGAACACAGGGCTCAAGGGAGAATTTTTCTCCCTGTGTTTAGACCTTCTCTTTATGAGATTGTTTCTCCGTCTGTATCTCTTTACCTGTAGGTACTGTGCTGCAGGAGCCAGGGAGGATTGACCAGAAAAGGGCATCCTGGGAACATTGGAGATGATTCTCTGTAGAAGGGTTTTAGCTGTTGGGGTCACCCACAAATCTGCTGGAGTTCATTACTGTTTAAAGGGGCCTAGGGACATCTCTTAAAGTGCTTGCTTGATGTGAGCTGCTATGTGAATGGTCGCTTTTAGTAAGCTTTCAAAAATAAAGAGGTTGTCTGATTCTTGGAATCAGTGGAGCTTTTTTTATGTACAATGTTGATGGAAATGTGTCACAGCTAATTAACTACTAGTAAGTGGCACAGTAATAATTACAGTGGCCCTGAAAGGGGGCATGGTGTGACTGGCCAGCATTGTCTTTACAAATTCGCGTGCAGTTCTTACCTAAGCTCAATTGTAGGAGGGCAATAAGGCTTTTCCTCTTGTCTTTGAAAGGCGTTAGTTATGGGAGCTCTGTGTAGCGGGTGATTGTTAGAATGGAAAGGCCTGGAAGAACAGGGAAAGGGTTGAATGTTTATATTCCTTGTGATTGTGAGAAATAGGGGAGGATGCAATACCTGTTTAAGGGTGAGTACTTTAATGAAGAAAGGTCAAGTTGTTGGGGGGGGTCTTGGAAGGGCAGGAGGGGTAAGGCTGTTTTATTTAACAAGAGCTTAAAATGAAATTAAGCATTTCACTGAAGGTTTAATTTTCAAGATGGCCTTACTTCAGTGTGACAAGTCTCTGCTCCATTCTTCTGAAAAAAACTCCCAAACCTCTGCACTTCACATAACAAATTACTGATACACGTGTGTGTGTACTGCACAAGTAAGGGAGGAAATTGTATGTATGCCAAAATATAACCAAGACTAAATCAAAACTGGGGCCAAACTCAGAAGAAGAATAATGCTCTTTGAAACACAGGTGTTCAATACTCAGAATCGTGATATTTTTACGTGCATGTCAGTGGTGGCATTTGTATAACACTTCAAAATGGACAAGATTTTAAGTGATTTGTGTCTCTTATTGTCATATCCAGCTGGATCTGGCTCTGTTGTCAATGGAAACAATAATGGAGAAACTGCCATAAACAGAATTAATAGGAACTAGAAGCTGTATCCTAGGTTGGTAATGAGTGACAGCTATTTTGGAACAAATGTCAGTATTTTGGCTCTGACTTTGCCCATCCCATTGCTTGTGGGAAGGTTGTTTTTCATTTTGGACTCTTGAGTAAGTGGCAGGTGGATTGAAAGAAAAAAGTTGGCCTCCTTGGGAGCACCAGGTCCTTCATTTGGTGCAAGTTAGTGTTCTGTAATCATTAGATAACAAGCAAATCACTTAACTTCCCTGTCTGGGAACTGCCTATGTGGGAACGGGCATAACAGTGCATTGCTAATGTACAACAATAGGGGGTACGACTGACTCACTGCAGCAAGAGAACTTATGTAAGCAGCTAGGACGTGATGGATGCATCATGTTTTGCTATATTGTTTAGGACAGGGTTGTATCCATGCTGATCGAAGCTTTTGTATGAACTTGGTCATAAAAATAGATGTTTTGTTATGTTTTCAGCTTCAGAAAAACAAAAACAAGCTCAGAAAAACATAAAGTTCTCATCTAAGTGATAAAGATCATTCTGAATTATTAAATGAACTAGAAATACAGAATACAGAAATCAACTGAACTACAAATACAGAAAGTCCTGTGTCAGGAAGACTCCTTACCAAACTCTCACCTGCTTCTTGTGCATGTTTCAGATTGGCAAATAGAGCTGATGAGAGCTGTAGCTCTAGATTGCACCTGCAAATTCTGCAGGTACCCTGTTTGCTGGAGATGAAGCACAATTTTTATCAGTCCCATGGAGGGCATTAGGTTGAGTGCATGAACTTCACTTTGGTATGGCAGGTTCATACAGTTAAAAGGGCAAGCCCAGCTGTAAGACCATGTTGCTAGGAGTTAGGTCATGGTAGTGAATGTAATGAAGATTGTCGTGTATCATTTGTTGCATGAAGTGCAGAGGCTTTTTTTCAGAAGAACAGAGCTGAGACTGAAGCAAGCCCATCTTGGAAATTAAACCTTTGTTAACTCTCCATGGGAAGGTCCTCCTTTCTGCCCTCTCACTGAGTGAGTGTGCTGAGGTTGTCACATCTCTTTTCTTAGTCTGTGTATTTTGCCCCTCGCTTGCCTTCTTGGATGGTGCTATCTCTTAAAATGACAACAGGTTACTTCTTTCCCACAAAGATAACTGTCAGTTTACCTCATTAGAGATTAGAGAATTTGGTTTTAAAAGGATGCATTTTTAAGTTTTACTCTCTCCAGACGGCCTTAGCATTAGGCCTGATCCAGGCGGGAAGTGTTCACAGATTTCATGTGGCTGTGGATCAGGATGAATATGAGGACAGTCCAAAATAATTCTATGCCAGATATTTTTTTCTATTTTCAAAGTGTTTGCATAGTCATAGTTGGTAAATTCTCTCTATAGCAGTCTTGACTGAAATGATCCCTTTAAATTCACATTCAAGCTTTGTAAACAAAGAAAGCCTTCCAATTCTAATTTGCATCATAGTTAACACCTTCCACATGCAAAACAATTTTCCATGCATGTATAACTTACTACAGTCAAATATGTACAAGAATATGTGTAGTTCTACATAATTTTATGCCTGCCTCTTTCACCTAGCAATAAATAAAGCCTTCCCATTTTAAATATGGGGGAAGAAAATGTTTTACAAATGTAAAACCAGCAAGGGCTTAGGCACATGCGTGTGAAACAACTTTTAACTTGCTGTTTTGCACCTGCTAATGCTGAACTANGGGGTAAGGCTGTTTTATTTAACAAGAGCTTAAAATGAAATTAAGCATTTCACTGAAGGCTTAATTTTCAAGATGGCCTTACTTCAGTGTGACAAGTCTCTGCTCCATTCTTCTGAAAAAAACTCCCAAACCTCTGCACTTCACATAACAAATTACTGATACACGTGTGTGTGTACTGCACAAGTAAGGGAGGAAATTGTATGTATGCCAAAATATAACCAAGACTAAATCAAAACTGGGGCCAAACTCAGAAGAAGAATAATGCTCTTTGAAACACAGGTGTTCAATACTCAGAATCGTGATATTTTTACGTGCATGTCAGTGGTGGCATTTGTATAACACTTCAAAATGGACAAGATTTTAAGTGATTTGTGTCTCTTATTGTCATATCCAGCTGGATCTGGCTCTGTTGTCAATGGAAACAATAATGGAGAAACTGCCATAAACAGAATTAATAGGAACTAGAAGCTGTATCCTAGGTTGGTAATGAGTGACAGCTATTTTGGAACAAATGTCAGTATTTTGGCTCTGACTTTGCCCATCCCATTGCTTGTGGGAAGGTTGTTTTTCATTTTGGACTCTTGAGTAAGTGGCAGGTGGATTGAAAGAAAAAAGTTGGCCTCCTTGGGAGCACCAGGTCCTTCATTTGGTGCAAGTTAGTGTTCTGTAATCATTAGATAACAAGCAAATCACTTAACTTCCCTGTCTGGGAACTGCCTATGTGGGAACGGGCATAACAGTGCATTGCTAATGTACAACAATAGGGGGTACGACTGACTCACTGCAGCAAGAGAACTTATGTAAGCAGCTAGGACGTGATGGATGCATCATGTTTTGCTATATTGTTTAGGACAGGGTTGTATCCATGCTGATCGAAGCTTTTGTATGAACTTGGTCATAAAAATAGATGTTTTGTTATGTTTTCAGCTTCAGAAAAACAAAAACAAGCTCAGAAAAACATAAAGTTCTCATCTAAGTGATAAAGATCATTCTGAATTATTAAATGAACTAGAAATACAGAATGCAGAAATCAACTGAACTACAAATACAGAAAGTCCTGTGTCAGGAAGACTCCTTACCAAACTCTCACCTGCTTCTTGTGCATGTTTCAGATTGGCAAATAGAGCTGATGAGAGCTGTAGCTCTAGATTGCACCTGCAAATTCTGCAGGTACCCTGTTTGCTGGAGATGAAGCACAATTTTTATCAGTCCCATGGAGGGCATTAGGTTGAGTGCATGAACTTCACTTTGGTATGGCAGGTTCATACAGTTAAAAGGGCAAGCCCAGCTGTAAGACCATGTTGCTAGGAGTTAGGTCATGGTAGTGAATGTAATGAAGATTGTCGTGTATCATTTGTTGCATGAAGTGCAGAGGCTTTTTTTCAGAAGAACAGAGCTGAGACTGAAGCAAGCCCATCTTGGAAATTAAACCTTTGTTAACTCTCCATGGGAAGGTCCTCCTTTCTGCCCTCTCACTGAGTAAATGTGCTGAGGTTGTCACATCTCTTTTCTTAGTCTGTGTATTTTGCCCCTCGCTTGCCTTCTTGGATGGTGCTATCTCTTAAAATGACAACAGGTTACTTCTTTCCCACAAAGATAACTGTCAGTTTACCTCATTAGAGATTAGAGAATTTGGTTTTAAAAGGATGCATTTTTAAGTTTTACTCTCTCCAGACGGCCTTAGCATTAGGCCTGATCCAGGCGGGAAGTGTTCACAGATTTCATGTGGCTGTGGATCAGGATGAATATGAGGACAGTCCAAAATAATTCTATGTCGGATATTTTTTTCTATTTTCAAAGTGTTTGCATAGTCATAGTTGGTAAATTCTCTCTATAGCAGTCTTGACTGAAATGATCCCTTTAAATTCACATTCAAGCTTTGTAAACAAAGAAAGCCTTCCAATTCTAATTTGCATCATAGTTAACACCTTCCACATGCAAAACAATTTTCCATGCATGTATAACTTACTACAGTCAAATATGTACAAGAATATGTGTAGTTCTACATAATTTTATGCCTGCCTCTTTCACCTAGCAATAAATAAAGCCTTCCCATTTTAAATATGGGGGAAGAAAATGTTTTACAAATGTAAAACCAGCAAGGGCTTAGGCACATGCGTGTGAAACAACTTTTAACTTGCTGTTTTGCACCTGCTAATGCTGAACTATTTGTCCGAACGTTACTTTTTATAGTTATCACAAAGGGCTTCAATTCACATTCTCTTCAAATGCACATGAACTATACTTAATACCTATTTTCAGTTGACTGCAGATAAATTCTTCACTGCTTACATTCTGTGATGTTAGAAGAGAACAGGCTGGGAGAGATGGGAGGGATTGTTAATGTGACATTGTTACTGGGTTTTGTTTTAGTTCTGTTCCTTTTCCAGCCTGCCATGTGAAATTAATTCATCATTGTTACAAAATCTAGATTTTTATCTTTTTGGCCTTTGAAAATTGGGAGCAGTAATTCAGCCTTTTAAGTGTATCTTTCTCCTTTGTTACTCTCCTCCCACCCCGATTTCTGGTTTGCACAGAGATTAATTATTAAAACATTTTGGTTTGCAGGGAGGCTGTGTCGACTCAACAAATCAGAGCCTTGCTCTACTCCTCATGACCCTTGGACAACGGGATGTTTCCAAAGTTCTGTTAGGACCTCTGTCTCCATACACGTAAGTTGTTTTGCTCAGTTTAATTACTCAGCCTTGTTTAATATGATAGGGTTTTTGCACAGCTGTTTTTTGTGTATGGAAGACTTTGCCTGTGGCTATGAATAGAACAATTTATAGTCATCTTTAAATGAGACAGGTGGTATAAGTTACCTAGTGTTTATTTCTATACGTTAGAAGATTACTCCCCTTAGTCTTCTATATTATTCCTGGTTCTGAGAATTGCGGAGATGGGGTTCGTTGTTGGTCTTGGATTATATGTGTACATTAGCTTGCTTTTGTTGCCTAGTGTACACTACCATATTTTCCTAGTGATCTCTCTGTAGCTGTGACATTGCATAACACGTTTCAAATGGCTATTCAAATGCTAAAGCTGTGGTTGTTCATAGGAAACAGCTTGAGAGTTCAGTTCATAGAGCCATGTGCAAGCCTAAAGCTTTAGGCCTCTCAGGCCACAGACTTCTGTGTAGTCCTTCAGTCTCAATTTGTAATAAAGCTCTGTCTGTGGCTGGTAGTGGTTCAGAGGATAGAAAAAGGCTAAGTTTCTAACATTGCTAGTTGCAGCACACAGGTTAGGGGGAGGGCATCCATTATGAAAAATGTAATTTAGTCTGTCAGACTGACAAGTGATTGACTAGATCACAGTTGTTCCAAGAGACTGAGCAGTTTTCCTTTACTCAAGTGGAGGAAGGGTTGTTTATCTGAAAATGGCATCAAATAATAAGACTATGAACTGTCCTTTTTCGGTTATCATGGTACCGGTGCTGTATACGTGAAAGGTACAGTACTGTGATAACTGAAGAATGGTGGTGCCATCACATGAGAGCTAGAAATTGCCTAGTTGCTATTCTCAGCCCCTGATATCTTGGAAACAGCATTCATCAGATTGTGAGGGGAAGACAGGGAAACCTCCCCTTGTACAGGGGTAAAACAATCCCCTGTAAAGTAAGTATCCACGGGAAAGGCTTACAGAGGGTAGATACTGGTGTTGGAAGTGCACAGTTAAGCATGTGAGGCAAACCTATCACTTGTCACTGTCCAGTCTTTGGGGTTTTTTGGTTGTTTTTTGGTTTTTCTGTTTTTTGGGGGTGGTTTTAATGCTATGAACATCATGCAAGAGCACTAGTTTATTTTGTAGGCAGGCTGATTTCAAATGGGTGGATTGTCACTTCTTCCAGGCTAGGAGTGTATGGTGGGGATGAAGGTCAGAAGCGGACATCCTGAAGCAGCATTTGTCATATGAGGTCATAAAATCTGAGATTCTGTGAGAATCTGTGACTTGTTAGTCCTGTGAGGATCTGTTCAGAGATCACACAGTTCTATCTGCTGCATCCCTGTGCCCTCACTAAGGCACCTCATAAAAGGCTAGGAAATTTGGCTCCCAAGCAACTCATTGGGATGCACAGGCTTTTGAAGTTAATTGCAGTACTGTCATGTTTCACTTCATTGTCCTTCCGTTTCTCTCTTGCGGCTGTGACATTTCTGCATTAAACACTTTCACCCTGCAGAATCCGAAGTTATTCATAAGCCATGTTACGCTAGACTGGCTTCCCTGCCTAGCACAATGTAGCATGAATGTGAGAATTCAGCTGGCAGATGTGAGCACCGTGTGGGGACGTGGTGCTTTGGAACACATCCATCATAATGAGGAAATGTCTCCCAGATTTGTGTCTTTCCTCAGGAGACATCCTTTGCCCCTGCTAATGGCATGGGGGGAGGAGGAGGCAGCAGGCAAAACAAACATGAGCACAGCTGTCCTGAGTGGCACTGGGGACACCAGTCCCAAAAAGACCACTTGGCCTGCGGCCTCATCTCATGCTCCAGGTCTCACAGAAGCGAGCACCCCGCTGTCAAGCTGAGCCTCATAAAACACAGGGTGCTGGCTGTGTCGCCACCTCGCAGAGATCAGTCCTGTGGGACAGGCAAGGCTGCCTGCCGTGCCGGTGAAGTGGTGTGAGCCAGGGTAGGAGCACATGAAGGAGGGCAACAGGAAACCTAGAATGCCCTGGCCCCTAGTTTTGCAAAAAGCTCGTGTGCCCTGGACCTTGGTTTCACAAAAAGCTTGAGTGCACCGGCCCTTTGGCGGCTTCAAGTGGAGGGGATGGGGAGAAGCGCAGACCCTGTGGTGGGGCTGCCTCGGGCAGGGCGCCTCCGGCCGTCCGGGCCGCTGCTTTCGGTTGTTCCCCGAGCCCTGCCCGGGGCCGGCACTGTCCGTCCCGCCTGCACCCAGCCCTCGGCCCTGCGCCTCCACCCCGCACCCGCCCGCTGTCCGTTAGCTCGGGAGCGAGGCCTTCCGCAGCGCGGCGCCCCCTGGCGGCCCGCGCAGCCCGGCCCTGGCGGCAGCCACCTCCCGCAGCCGCAGGTCAGGCCCGGCTGGATCCCGCCGGCTCCACCCGGGCAGTGTCTGGGGAGGGTTGCCGGCGGGATGCTGGGGAGCGATACCGGGGCTGCTAGTGGTGCCAGGCTGTGCCCTGCGCTATTCTCAGGGCAGTCGAACCAAGAAGGCATTGCTGGTGTGCAGGTCTTACCTTGCATGGCTTTGCCCTGACAGCAAACTAAAACATGTAAAGCAGCTGTGAACCTTTTGGTGTTGCAAAAAGATAGCACTTAGATAAACAGACTTTTTACTTTTTTTTTTTTTTGGTAGTTTCTTATTTGAAAGCAGCTGGCCCTGAGGAAAAGCTGCAGCGTGGCTCATGTAGCTGTCCCTGGGCCTAAGGAAAAATGTTTGGCTCTGCCTTGGTCTCACCTGAACACACAGTCTAAATTTCCAGCAAAATAAAACTTCTCTATACCTCCCATCCCCTCCCTCAGTCCTCCAGTTTGTACATGTGTGTGTGGTTCAGCCTCCACTATTTGAGGTGCAAACCTTCCCACACACAATCCATATCAGCCTCAAGCCAATACAAGCCGGCTTTCTGCTGCGCCTCTGTCACATACCCCTGCCCCCCCTGCTCTTTTTCTGCTATTTCCAGGACGCTTACCACCTGTGCTTCTACTGCTGCAAGACAGAGCTGGCCTCTTGCTGCTCCCAGATTCTCCCCTGACATCCCCAGGCAGCCTCCCCTTCACTCCCACACCCCTGAGCCTTTCCTGTGTACCTGAGGGCTGTGGCAAATCCCTCTTGCTTTTATCATGCTACCTTTATTTGAAAAGGAGAAGAGGTAGAGAAGCACAGTAGTGCACATCTGTGCAAAGAGGTACAGACTGAACTGATCCCACTAACATGTTGCAGATGTTGCTGTCAGCTTTTTAGGCTTTTTCCGTGGGCCTCTGTCTCCAGGCTGCCTCTGGCATTTGTACAGTTTATTCTGTGCCCTCTTTGCAGTTCAGCATGCCTCTCCTGCTGTTTTGGGCTTGGCTGCTTTCTTGTCACACTGCCAGAGCTCTGGGAAAGGACCCAGCTAAGAGGGAGGCTGGTGCAGAGCTTATTGCCTGTCAGCTTTACTGAAGCGTTTGTGCCACCATATGCCTATTTGCCTATTATAGTAGCAACCAGATACCTTGCAGTTGGGGAGGCATGGAAGAAAAGGCACTTCTCAGTTCTTCCTTTCAACTGTTAATCCATTTGAGAGATTAAAGAGATGGTGCCAGTTACCAGCCTAGGAAGCTGAAGTAGAACAGTGTATGTAGTGTGGAGAGCAGTGTGCCCACATTCACCCTGCAGAGGTATTCAGCTGACTGCCGCAGAGACAAGTCTGATCTTGCTAAGTACAGACCAGTGTAGGTAACAGCAGCTTCTCTTTGTCTCCGGCTCTTTCCCTTCTCTCCCCGTGCACATAACCACATGCAGGAGCACCAGCGTGCCCAACTGAAATGGATAAGGAAATTCTTGCTCCTGTAACTTTCATTGTGCTTGTTCACAATTTCTGTGAGTAGGAGCTGCCAGGAGGCTTTCTGAGGCCTCATGATGTTGCAGTGGGGACAGTCCTGTGCTCTTGATCTCCTGTCTCCCATTTTGTGCGTACTTTTTCTTGATTTCATGTAATGATGTAAGTGCGATTAGCTTGCGATTATGCCCTCGGCATGCAGAGCAGAGGCTTTTTCCAGATTGCCAGCCAAACAAATATGTGGACTGGATGTGCGCATTCCCTTTCTTTAAAGGTTAAACTTAACCTAAGAAGGGCACATACCAGTTGTGGCAGGAGATTAAACCTTAGTTCAAGACTGCAGACTTGCTTGTGGTCATGACTGGAAGAGATCAGATTTCTGTCAGGAGCAATTACTAGTTATATATTTGTAGCCTTTTGGTGTAATTACTTGTTCCCTGTTTTGGGGAAGCCAGTGGGAATGTTTCCTTGGCTGTTTTTTTTTTTCTTTCTTTTTTTTTTTTTTTATATTTCGAGTAGTTTTTCCTGTCACTCACTATTCAGTCAGCGTGTGTCTAGGAGCACTGTGTCTCTGCAGTCTCTTCATGCCTCCCATTCTAAAATAATGAGAAGAAGGTTATATTTTTTTTTCCTGAATATGAGGAGAGAAGACAGGAAGAATTTTGAGTCTGAATGGGATCCTAACAAGACATTTAACTAAGAAGTGGACAAGTTATCTTTTAAAATCAAATATGTGCTTTAGGATCTGATGTCTCTCATCTTAAAGTATGCACCCAAGGCCAGGGATTTGGCTATTTTGTGTATCTTTTATTTCTGCTTTAAACACAGTGAGGTGGGGAGGAGTACCACAGGTTGGTATGGGGTTTGTATGGCCCTGATGAGAGTCAGCATCATGAGTATGTGGCCTTGCCTGGATACATCTCTTCTTTCTCCTTTCTTTATAGTTCCCTCACCATTTCCCTATGTTACCAGACATTCCTCCTCTCTCTGCCCGGACAGATAGTGCAGTGGTTTCAGTAGGGGTCACTAGCCACTTCTACAATGCAAGTGAGATCAATGTTTGGAGCCTCTAGGTTTGTTTCTCTGTACTAAGCAATATTTTCATGTTCTGTATTCACTGTGCTCATTGCTGGAATCAGCATTAGTACATACTGATAATGAGCTCATTATTACTGATAATGAGTTTCTTAAGCTCTGTTGTTTTCTCTCCCTCAGAATTGAGTTTCTGCGACACCTGAGAAGCTTCTTCCAGATCATGTTTAAAATTGAAACAAAGACCCCCGAGGAAGAGCACATGGGCGGGGAGAAAGTCTTAATGACATGTGTTGGCATTGGATTTTCCAACCTTAGCAAAACTATAAGATAAGAAACATCTGTGGACGTCATGAAATGGAGTGACAGAAAATACTGCAAAGATGATAAAACTTGCTTTTTGCTGTGCTTATTCTGGCAGAGGGAAAGCAGTGACGATTCCAGTGCAGAGGTACCCAGGCTTGCTGCATGTAAACAATAAAGCTGACCTCAGGCTGTTTCAACGTGTACTGTTTCTAAATGCGATGCCAGTATTCTGTGCAGGATGGAATGGCTGGTTGGTGTCTCAGCTGGCTTGTAACTCTTTGCACTGTATGCCACTGTGTGGGACACAAGTGCTTCTTATGTCCCTGTGCCCTCAAGCCTTAATGCAGTGGGTGCTCTAGTTTTGTCTATCTACAGACTTCACTATTAGCTTTTTCTAAAAGATTTAGATAGAGAAGGAAAACAATATTGACCAAAACGAGCTTTGCAGTGCAAAATAAGTCATCACAACAGAAACATTAGATTCTTGAGGTTATTGCAGAGACAGTAGTGGCATGGAAATAAAAGTAAAGGTCTGACAATTTTTTTTATATATTGCATGTGTATAGAATTTGTCAAATGCCTCACTCTTGCTTGCATTTACTAAATTGCAGTTTCACAGGAAGAAAAAAAAAAAATCTTTTAATTTTCCTGAATGTTAGAATGCTGTAGAAGCAGTCACAGCCTATACTGACTGGTTTTAACCTCCTGTGCAAAGATGGGCGTGGGAGGAGAAACCTCCTTGACAGTTTTTGACTTACTTACCGTATATTCTTTTTAGCTTTGTTTGGCATGCCACACACTGGAGTTGACAATTAGTTGTGAAAGCTAGCAAAAAAAGCTGTATAAGCTTTGAGGGAGAAAAAAAAGTCAGTTTATGCTATTACGTTTTGTACAGCTGCTCTCTTTTGAAAGAGGGGATAATGGTGTATGGGCACTGCTTGGATTGACAGGTGCAAAAAGTTTCTACAGGGAGATAAATATTTACCCAGTAAAGGCTTTTGGTAGATTCCAGGCAAACCTGCTGAAGTTAATGCTGAACTCCTGACATGAGGAAATAAATTTATACTTGACTTCAGACTAGACTCAATGTGTCTGGAGTAAAATAAAACCATGTCAAAAGCTGGTATATATAGAGAGAGCAAGTACTAGTGACTGTGTTATAATGGTCTTACAAACTTTATCTGATTCCACTGTAAAGTTGGCATTACCTCTGTAATACGAAAAATGTATATTGGACCCAAAATTACTTTGTCAAAAAGTTAGGTATTTGGTTAGTGTTTTATTAACTATTGCAGGCTGTGTGACTCATTTTTGTATTGTACTTTGTTCCTGTTGCAATCTGTCTAAACATGTTTTGGAAAAATAAAGTTTTTTTTTTCCTAAATAAGGTTTTATTGCCCTTTAAAACAAAACAAACAACAACCAAAAAGAATCCAGAACCCTTTTAACCAGCCCTATAAGATGACAGTTCAAAAGATAAATGGCTGTTTTGAACTGATACATCAAAAGAACAGCTTTGCAAGTTGCTAGGATGAGAGAAAGGGAGATGGCAAAGCCCTTCTTATCATTTAGTGGCTTTCCAAAATTTGATTTGCAGCTAAGGAAACCCTAAATAAACAGTAGAATGTGAAATAAAATTATTTTACTATGTTTTGTTTTTTTTTTTTTTACATTTCAAGTTACATTAGGAAAAAGTATGTCGGCGAGGAAGGATTTCTTACCTTTTTCCTCTCTGTCACCTATGCAATGAGAAAGCTAGAAACTCTCAAAATTAAAATTACTCTAAATACAGGGAGCCACTGATCCAAAAGGTGAAATGTACAAGCTGAGATTAATAGCCACTATAATAAAAATATAAAGGTTACACTAATTAAACATACAAGTTTGTATCACATCTCAGATTTCCAAAATTGGCCTAAGTGAAAATTTGGAAGTATTGTTACAACTTCAAAAAGCCAAAGCTTTATTATGTTTAAACTTCTAAAGCTCTTACCTTGGAGACTGTGACAGCTTTTCTGAATGTTCCTGTTGCACCAAACATAGAAAAGGCAATGTGTTGCCCAGGTAGCAGATTCTTTAGCAATAGAGTAATTATGTCTTAAAATTATCCGTGCTTAACTAAACCTCAGTGTTAAAGTTAGACTGCTAACCTTTAGCCCTGCTTCAAATTGCATAGCTCTATGGCACAGTACTTGCTATGACTCAGAATTGCTTGTTTCTATACAGGGGAAAAAAAAATGTATATAAAAGTAATATATTTTTCCAGAACAGTCATCCTCTAGAGAAACAGGAACAGTTCCAGAGAAGATTTTAGGTAAGAGCTTTCTTAAAATTGTTTGACCTTCACATTCTTTGAAAAGTACTTACTAGGAAATCCCGAAGATAAAAGCTGTTTGTTTATGGGCAGAACAGAGATTAACACCTGTTTTGGTGGACTGATCCCACAAGCAGTAAGATAGTTCAGTTCTAGTGCTGGACAGAGGAAATTAATTTTTGGTGAAGACAATTCATACTCCCTGTAGCCACAGACTTTATGGTAAGGATGCTAGTTACTGGGAGATGCATCTTTCATCCCAGTCCATCATGGCAGATTTAATACTCAGATGACTTAAATTTGAACCGATTGGCTGTATTTGAGTAATCCTGTAGTCTTTGAGCTATCCATCAGCAATTTAGTTAATCCCTTTGGGTGAACAACTCTGATAATACTCTTCTGCTCTGACTGGAAACTTTTCTGCTTACAGAAAGCTTAAAGGCTGGACCATAAGAAGGTACAGGTGTGGGAGGGAAGTAGTTAACAGAAGTATTTTGTAATATGCGTTTTAATTTGAGTGATTTTGACATTAGGGGGGAGGGGGTGAAGAGAAGTGGTTTGAGGGAGAACTTATCAGAGCACCTCATTAAATAGAGAGTCTCTTCCTTTAAACTTGCCTAACACGAAAGTCTGCTATAGTGATGATTTGGTAAAGTATTTGCAAAATGTGCCTGCTTCCACTTTTCTAATATCTGTTGTCAAACTCTGTTCCATTTCTAAGCTATGATGGTAACTTGATTGCACTTTCTGTGGTTACGTCAGAAAATTAATGTTAACTTGCTGTAGGACAGATTCTGGAGTAGTAGAGATTATGCTGAAGGTGAAATTGCTTCAGTCCAAGCCAGTGCACTTTACTGAAGGCATATGGCTGGAAGCCAGTGCAATAACTGTCTGGGGAAGCACACAGTAGGTAAGTAAGCTAGGCCAAAACAGTAAGTACATGGCTGTCTTGGGTGATGTTCTCAAAATTGTGATTATGTTACTGCCAGAGCATAGAGATACTCTCTCTTCTTGCCCTTCCCCACAGGTGATATTATGAGTCAAATGGATTTTGTTTCAAGCCACTAGGGCTTCTGCTTTCAAGCTCTGACATTCCCTTCCTCATTTTTCAGTCATGCTCTTGAGACAGCAACAGGAGGAAAAAACACAAAGAAAAGAAAAAAGACAAAGAGGCATAATCTCACCTATGAGTTTCTTTGTCATTTTTTATATTGTATGGCCATCTCCACACTCTGATTTTGTATGTCTGATGAAAGCATTTCTATTTAGTCTAAAACCTAGAGAATACCATGTGAGACACGCAACTGTGTCAGCACATCTCCACGTAACAGAAAAAGGTAGAAAGGGCATCTTTTACAGTTACTACTTAGGCCTTGGTAAGCTCTGTCTTAAAAGATCATTCTTGTGGGCTGTGTACCATTTTGCTTGTGTCTGATCTAGGAACAGCACTGACAATCTCTGAAAAACACCTATTACCTGTTACCAGCGGGAGGGCTAAAAAGACCAGAAGTCCTGCAGGGAAGAGAGTGTGTGGGTTGAACTCTGCGGTGACAGCATTGTATATGTCATGCAAGTAAGTCATGCACTGCGTCAAAGCACGACAATGTCCAAATAGCGCTTGTGCTAGATAAAGTTAAGTTGTGACATTGTTATAAGACAGATTTTTTAGGATGGTTTGTACTGTATCTGTAGCGACAGATGTTAAGTGTGAGTGCTGGTATTGGTCCTGGAACAGTAAGGTTATTCTATAGACACACTAAGAAAAATGCCCAGACCTATATTCCCTGTGTACTACAGAGTACAGAAACAACTGTATTTGTGGAGGCAGCAATAAGGAGACCCACGGAGGAAACATTTTACTATGAACTGGTATTGATCAAGGGTATAATCGCAAGAAAACAGTGGCCAAAAGCAACTTTTTACGTTAGCGTGATTACGTTAGGTGATGCTGGGAGATTGCAGCAGTCAAGTGGCCAGGAGCCTGCCACTGCTGGCAACCCCTCTGCACAACCGTGCAGCTGTTGAGGGGGTCCGTTTGTGCACACTTGCACATCTGCCCTCATGCTGCATGTCTGCCATATTACCCACACTCACCCCACTCTTCTCTGTATCGGTTTAGCCATGCTTCCCTAGCAGCCTCCGCTGTGCTGTACACAACACACATCAGTTCTCCTTTAACAGTGAGCTCATGGCGAAAATTTGTAGCGTCCTTGTGGAGACTGATCCATGTGAGGCACCTGGTGCTTAACTATGGATGAGCTACTAGGATTAAGGGTTTGTCTCCAGTGATCATCACTACATGTCAGTGATACATCCCATTGTACAGAATGTGACGGGATCAGTAGGGAACCTGTGTTTGCAGCCTGCAGTGAGAGTCACACCATTTGAGAACAAATGTCTTACTCCTTTTTACCTTGCTTCTAACCTGCAACCACTCTGCTCCTTGAAAGTTACTGACAACTTTTCCAATCCTGAACTGTCTCCATACATAAGAAAAAAAGTTGCTTTAGCCAGTGATGAATGTAGATATATTCTGTAAGCTAAATCTATTGTTCTGAATGGTCATTCCTCAGCACCATCAGGGCACATAATTTTCTTCCATGTATCTGGAAATGCAGTTTTGATTAGTTATAAAATGCTATGCATCTGCAAGCTGGGTCTAGATCAAAATGTACATGAGTTTTGGCTACTTTTTTTTTTTTTAACATTGAGAAAGTTAAAAAAAAAGAGGAAAAGAAAACCTTCTGGCTTGTTTGTGTGTCAGCATTCAGGAGGTGCCTGAATCAGTAAGGCTTCCTGAGAGATTTGTTTAAGTGTGTGTATTTAGAAACACATCTACAGATTCATAATGTGTCAGGGTTTCTACTGCAGGATGTTTCTGAGCACTAAATGTAAAAATCTACTTCATAATTCACACCACAAGTGTATTACCCACAATTTTCGCCTTTTTCTTTGTGACTTAAATAATGTATGGGATGCACTTTAAAAGAAAACTTTCAGGGCTAAGTAAGACATCCTAGAAAAAGTTATTCCAGTTTCTTTTAGAAATGTGTCTGTCAGGTTATTAATAAAAGTAGTTTCCCCATCCTGCACTATTAACATTGGTAGCAAGTTTTCCCTTGAACCAGTGTCAAGATCTTATTCCAGTCTTTTCTAGGTAAGGATGTGTGGATTCAAAGTGAAGAAGATCTGATCTAGAAAGATCTGGCTTTTTCCACAGTATGTAGAACGTCCTAGAAGCACAGGCTATTACACAACTCGCAGGCTCCTTTGCAGCTTCTTACTCAATAAGAGAGTGATGGGGTGGGAGGGGGGAGCTAATCTAAAGCTGCACCATCTGGGACTGGCCTTGTCACAGGAAGAATGTGGCAGCTGCCTAAATAGTTTTTCTTCTTAATTTTCAGTTTCAAAGTACAAATAAAGAATGAACATCTGTTTCAGCTTGCAGAGTTAAATAAGCATTGTAAGCAGATGGTTTTTAAGACCTGAAATTCACGATAAGAAGCGTTCATTAAAAGAGGGTGTAACTAATAGCCAAGATTAAGATTATAGAATCCTGTTAGCCATCTTTTCCCTCCCGAGCCCCACAGGTTTACACAGAAAAGAGCGATTTGGTTAGAAGTTGCTGAATACCTGTTGAGATATTTCAAGAAAAATACAGAAAACGATCAAAATCCTCACTCACCTGACTGAAACAGAGTAAAAACTTAACCATGCTTATGTTCATGGCATTTTCTTTACTGACTGAGCTTTCAAAGAAAGAGCTGCTATGAGAGAACTTGACTGAAACGTTTGTTTTCACACCCTTTCAGATTTCAGTAAAATCCCTTATTGATTTCCTCTGCCTTATGTCTTCCCCAGTCAAGAACAATGCTATTGATGAAGGAACAATTTGGGTTGTTTTTGCCAAGTCATAGGCATGTAAATAAAAAAAGGTGCATTGTTTACATTCATTTAATGAAATTCTTGGCTTTATGGATTTTTATCCTCTGTTCCAAAGTCTGTGTTTTGGAGGACTGCCTTTGTGCCTGTGGTACAGAAGAATGAAGTGACTCATTTGTATCCCACAGGGAGCTGGACTAGAAAATATCAAGATCCACGGGTTCTCAGGTATGTGCAAACATTTCATAGAATCACAGAATCATAGAATCATAGACTCGTTGAATCACTTAGGTTGGAAAAGACCTTTAAGATCATCAAGTCCAACCATTAACCCAACACTGCCAAGTCCACTGCTAAACCTTTTCCCTACCATTTCCTGCACCTAACAAGGGCTGTAAGCATGTTGTGGCTCTACAAGCCCAAATCTCCCTGGCTTATTTCTGCTCTTTTTCTGTTCTGTTTTGGCTTGGTAGTTATGTTTGGTTTTTGGGATTAGGATTTTTTGGGGTTATTTTGTCTAGATTAGATTCTTGTAAAGACTAAACCCTGCCGTTTTTACTTGAGAAAGATTTCCTCTGTAGTAACTCCCTTTCTCTGCTGATCTGTTCTCTTTCATCCTGTTGGCTTCATGGCTTTTCCTCCATCCATACAAGCTGGAAGAACAGCCTCCACCATGCTGCTGTGGAGTTCTGAGTTGCTGGATCATTTCCCTCCTCTCTTTCCTGGCATGTACATGGGTTTCTCTGCAGGCTGTCTCCCTGGCCACTCACCCGGACAACTTGCCTGTCTTTTGACCAGCAGTCACTGATCTGCCTCACTGCAAGGACTTTCATTCAGGGTTTATAAAATGGAAAAGCAAATAGAAACATTGGAGTTCTTTGGAACATTGGAAATGTGCCCTAGTAGTCCCTGCTGTGGAAACAAAGCATTGTCCTCATCTCTTCTATCTCAGAGATCTCTTTTAAGGCTCGCCATCTTGAAGTCTGAGAGATTAGGACAAAGAGGTGTTGCTACTTACACAGAGCCTGTCTGTACTGTATATTAGTACATTCTTGCTCCTTCAAGGGCCTCTGGTCTTCACCAGGAAAACTGAGGCATGGTATTTCCATTACACAGTTTTGTGAATTTGTTCTAGCATTTAATCGCTTGCTGTTTAAAAAGAAGTACTTATTTTACTTGGTCAGCTTTCAGCTCCTGGTTCTTACAGTGCTAGAGAGCACTTTGGGATCCAGGATGCTTCCACCCCATGAGTAACACATGAAAGACCTCAAAGGAAAAATATTTCTGCTTTGGGATCAGAAAGCCTTATCTGTCACAGAGAAGTTAATGGTCTTCTAGCTGAATCATCTCAGTTTTAAAGTGGAGCAAACTATTTATTAACACTCAAAGTTTCTTGCTGATTGGCATTAAAATGTATGGGCTGCTTTAAAACCAGTGGCACATCATGCTACTAAATGGACAATGGGCATGTTCTTATGAAGTCCTGGGGCTATGGGTTGCACAAGAGAAATCCCAACATACAGCTCTACTCTTATGAAGCTGAAAGACTATATTATTTTAGGACCCTCTGTTAAGGAAGCAGACCTAGTGTTGTGTTTACTTAGCAATATTGTAGGTTTTCCTCTCATTAACCTTCCACTGGTGAAAGCCCTGACTGTGTTTCATTATATAAGGTGTCTGCCACTGCTACTGCAAAGACTATTTCCAACACAAAAGCAGTGTTGGCTTAAGAGTAGGAGTTCTGGGGACTAGATACTCCTTTTTAGCTCCTTGCTTTTCAGAGAAGCAGAGCGGGGAATACAAATTAAGAAAAAAAAGTGGGAAGAAAGCCACCGAGATACAAAAGCACACAATGGAAGAAACTAATGTAGCTGTGCTGGTATTTCAATTATCTCCTTATACTTAAAATATTTAAAACTATTTTAAAGTACTGTTCTTTATCCCACTAACTTTTTATAGGGAATTTTAAAAAGCCAAACAAACACAAACCTTGCCAGAATATTTTTGCAGCAGTAGCTTATATAACAAACCAAGACATGGAGATGCTAAGGATTTGAGTAGCTGCATCTCACCCACCATTCTCATAACAATCCACTCCTGCTGGTGTTACTGCAACTGCTAGCGAAATATTAAACTCAGCAAGCTGTGTGTGTGGCACAGTATGTTAGTTTCACTTTTGGGGGGAAGCAGAAAAGTGGCCATTCCAAGGAACAGCACCCTCTTCTGCAATCTTTTCAGCGTGCTTCCTCTGACATTTACTGAACGGTAGCCCATCCATAGATCAGCAGAATATTTATTTCTGTTGCCTGCTGCAGCATCTCTTCTACACAAACTGGCTCCCATTTTCACAACTTCTGATGACCAAAAATATCTCCAGCTGGGTGTGCAGGTAGCTCTAGGCTTTCCACCTATGTCAAACTCAATTCGGTAGCAGCAGAGGAAACAGATCCAGAGGGATGGATTCACGTGGCTTGTCTCAGGGGACCGGGTTTGCCCCCCAGGTCTCGCTGTGTCAAAGGCAGCGCCAGGGCTGCAAGGAATTCTTGTGGCTTCTGTGGCCCCAGGAATGCCACATTCAACAGTGCTCAGTGCTGGATAGGGCATCTAGCAAAAAGGATGAAAAATAGCTTTCCTTCATTTCTGAGAATGAGAGGAAGTTGTACTCTTCCAAGCAATTCGGTAAACACTTCTAATTGGTTTGGTCCTTCACATGAAATTTACCTTGGGAACAACATATTTTGAAGCTACTCCCTGCGAGGATAAAACCAAGTTAACTACTGTTTCTGCATCACATAGAACCACCACAGCGATGTTTTTTATAATCCCACAGAAGGCAAGTCAGGAAGCCCCATAGCTAGTGATACATATCTCTCTGTCTAAGGGAGAAGTTTAATGCTTTATTTTGCATGTTTGCCTCTGTGTGAGGGAACACTTGTGGGAACTGCTTATCTAAAAATCTTCCTCCAAGGAGAGGGGTTTGTGGAAGCTGTTTCTAGATCCTGAAATGCTCTCCCTGAGAGCTTCAATATGTGGCTTATTTCCATTACTCTACAAAAAGTGGAATGAGGAACCAGTGTTTTTAAACATAATAGTTGCTGGGTGCTATTTTTTTTTGGAAATAGGAAATGAAAACAGATGAATTTATCATTTTAATTACAAAGAAAAGACCTAACCAGTAGTACCTCAAGGGGGGCCTACAGGAGAGATGGGGAAACACTTTTTGTCACGGAATGTAGTGACAGGACAAGGGGTAACAGGTATAAGCTGAAAGAGGGCAGATTTAGATTAGACATTAGGAAGAAATTTTTCACTGTGAGGGTGGTGAGACACTGGAACAGGTTGCCCAGGGAAGCTGTGGATGCCCCATCCCTGGAGGTGTTCAAGGCCAGGCTGGATGAGGCTTTGAGCAACCTGGTCTAGTGGAGGGTGTCCCTGCCCATGGCAGGGGGGTTGGAACTTGATGATCTCTAAGGTCTTTTCCAACCCAAACCATTCTATGATTCTATAATGTGACCACAGTTCAAAAAAATAGAAGAGCAACTGACATAGGTTTGATATTTGTACCAGTGTAATTCCAGAGCAACACGAAAGTTACAAGTTAACAAAAATTAGGTAGAGTCTGACCCAGAATTAATTAATTAAAGCAGTGTTACCCAAGTGGTGGCTCGTGGGACAGACCCGTCTCTTTGTAAGTGCTTCTTAGCTGGTTTGCACAGGTTGCTAAGAGGGTACCTTTTACAGACAGGGAAGTTTACTTCTTTGTGAAAACCCTGTGCTTCTGCTCATTTTAACTGAAGTTGGCCAGAAGATTCAAAAGCAAACCAGGTATGCTAAGGATACTTAATAATTTATTTTTAACCTAAAAAGTTTTGATGTTACAGTTTTGCCAGCGTGCATGTTTTATACCAACATTGATATCTAGATGCTTCCTGAAGTAACTTACTTTTTCAGAAATATTGATAAAGCAAAGTGTCTCATACTGATTCTCATTTGAGCAACAATTACTTAACACTTGAAAAATCAGCACAATGCATATTTCAAACTGAAATATGTTTCTGATTTTAAATTAAAGTTCGCTCATCCTTTTCAAGGACTGTGAATCAAAACATAACTTGCTATTGCTTTCTACTATCAACCAGAAGTAAAACTGAGTAGAAACAAAAGGGAAACTAGTGTCTTGCTTCACTGTCTAATACTAAGATGAGAATACCAAGTGGAAAAACTAACTACAAACAAATGAAATGTTTCACTTTGAATTTACTGTAAGCAATTAAAGAGTTTTAAAAACAGTTCATAAAAGGTTCATATATTTGTATGTCTTAAAAGTTCTTGCTCTGGAAGGTGTCTGGTGGTTGATGTGAATACAGTGGTGTCCTGGTTTCAGCTGAGACAGAGTTAACTTTTTTCATAAGTAGCTAGTGTGAGTGTGTTTTGGATTTGTGCTGAAAAGGCTCAGATAACATACTGATGTTTATAGTTGCTGCCAGGACAGTCAAGGACTTTTCAGCTTCTCTGCAGTGCCAGTGTCTGCAGGTGCAGGAGAAGCTGGGAGGGAGCACAGCCCCAGTTACTGGCCTAGGATTTTACCTTAGGTTTAAGATTGAGACCCAAATTGGCCAATGGTCTATTCCATATAATGCACATCATGCCTAATATATATAGATGAGGATCTGTCCAGAAGTTTGCTTGCTTGCTCTCTAGGGGTTGTCTCCCTCGCTTTTGGGGTTGTCTCGCTCTCTTGGTCAGCTCTTGGTCTTTTGGACACTAAGGCTCTTATCTCTGTTCCAGGATTGTGGTTTTGGGGCTCTCCCTGCTCTGGAATTGTTAGCCAGGAGCAGGCTGAACCTTGGTCATCGGGTGGTGAACAGTGTCACTGTGTGTCACTTTTTTATATGTTTGTATATATTACTATTATCATAATTAATGTTATTTTCACCATTATTGCAATTTAGTTATTAAGTTGTTCTTATCTCAACCCACGAGTCTCTTTCCCCTTTATCCCTTTTAATTCTCTTCTCCATCCCCAGGAGGGGCTAGAGTGAGTGATCAGCTGCATGGTGCGTGACTGCCAGACAGGTTTAAAACCACAACAAGTAGGCAGTTTGCAAAATGTACAAGATAAACTTGGTTCAGTTGTATGACATTAACTTCCATATTGCATTCAGTGTCTTAATCATACATAAAAATGCAAAAAAAAAAAAAATCAAAAGTATCATTAAGGTTGAGCTCACCAGTGAGGAAGTTACAAAATTTCAACACTTGACCTTAAAGGATTTAGTTACCCTGTTCTATTGTCTTTTGTCCTTTTAGTTTCTAGCTGTATCATATTCACATCCTGTCACAATGGCTAAGGCAGATTAAACTACATGAACAGATTAAATAATAATAAAAAACCCCAACAGGATAAGAAATTACTTTATAAGAATTTATATAAACATTAACTTTTGAAGCTTCCTGACTTTCACAGATAGATAAGTGCTGATAAACAAGTTCAGGAAGGTTAACTTTCCATAATAATGCAAAGCAAAAATCACCTTGACAGAGCTGCTGTTCATTGCATTTAATATCAGATATCATAAATCAGTACATATTTAACTTCTAGAAACCTTAATCTGAAAAATCCTTAACAGAGGTTTTGATCTGATTGTTGACAGATGCCTTGAAATATAAGAAAAAATTTCAATATATGTACAAATGTGAAAATATCTATTTCAAATAACTTACTTTCCACAAACTGATGCCAGTTCCACCCAAGTCATTATGCAGTCCTATGCACTGCAGAGGATGAAGTCCTGGAGACAGTATTTCCAAGAACTGGGCTGGAAACTTTTAATTTCATATTAGAGTACTTCTGGTCAATTTCTGAGTCCCTCTAAATGTTTGGAAACTCCAAGGCTGAAAGCAGAAATATTAGTTTGTGTATATGAGGGAAGTGGGCTGTTTTCCATATTTGACTAATGTAAAAATGGCTGAGGTGGTGGTTTTGCTTAAATTCCTCAAAGGAAAAAAAAAAATGAACCGTGGTACCTCCAAAATCTGTTACAAGAGGTTTTCAAGTTAGTACACTCTGCTACTCCCAAGGGATTTTCAAATACTTTTTTTTGAGAGTTATAATCTACTTTCCTGGTGACAGGTAGACCCAGGAAGGCACAACTTTAGCTCCTCTTTATTACAAATATAGATAACATTCAATTTGCATACCAGTATAACCAAAACCTGTAGAAAATCACATATCATTGTGTTTAGGTACCAGTTAAACACAGAGGATATCCTGCTCTGAAGATTAAATAGTCTTGGGAGAAAACACAACGCAACAAAAACTATGCAAACACAATTTGATTAGGAAATAAAGGATAACTCAGTGGAGACCTATGCTGATGGACTCCAGAAGCATCTGTATTGCAGTCACTAGGAGTTGTGACTGCAGAGGTACTGGCAAACACTGCAAGCTAAGGTTTTCAGTGTCTAGGCTTCATGGTTCTCTTTGAACTCAGGTTGCAGTTCTATTAATTTTGTTTTGTTTCATTCTGTTAGCAGATTTTGTTAAGGAAGGAGAATCTCACACTTTTCTTACTGACTCTTTTTTTCTCTGGATGGTGCTAGCATATGCATTTGTTTACTCCAACACTATGCAAAAAGCTCTGAAAGTCATAGACTGACCATAAATTTGTGGTTCCCTGTAATGCCATTTATACCAAGCAATTTCCCATCAATGAACTGTATTTCAAAATTTGTTTTCAAGAAGTTCTACAGTTAATTGCTTGCACTTACTTGCCTGCCTGCTTTTTCCAGCTGCATAACTCTTGGCTGCATGCTAGGTTTTATCCTGTAATAGCAGAGAGGCACATGTTCCTTAAAAGGAAATCCCATGTTGCTGCTCAGTTGTGACTCAACTAACTTGGCAAGAAATTAATTTACTCCATCTCCAGATCAGATCCACATCAACCTGTGCTGAGCCACATGGATGAGAGGGTTCAAAGACTTGCAACATTTAACAGAGCCACAGGCAGCGTGGAGACTGGAGCGGGCACTGCTGTTTACATGAAGCAACCAGCTTAATTGAAGACGAAATTAAAAAACTACTTAAAAAACTACTTAAACTTTCTTTCTTTGCAGAAAACCTGTCAGAAACTACTGAAACCAAGAAAACCAGAGTAACTCAATTTGAAAGATACAGATTAAAATCGTACATGCTACATGTAGTTCATCTGTGTGTATGCTACCAATATAGGCAAGCAATACAGCAACATCACTATGTCATCTTTATTTAACCCAGGTTTATTGCCACTGTGCATCTGCCTCTGTCCCTCCCACCCAGTAGAAACCGAGAATCTGTAAGGCAGAGCACTATTCCTGATCATGGCAGGCTATAAAGCAGACTTCTGCACTGTCTTCTTATTGTACTGCTTGGAGGAAATCCCAGAGAGCTGCTGGAAAGTGGCAGCCCCTGGAGAATGCTACGGAAGGGAGACGGGGCAGTTACGGATATAGAGGAGGGAGCATTATCTGACTTTATTCCTCTCTTTTATAGAAGTCCTTGTACTGTGTTGGTCACTGTAGCATCCAAGTGCTTTCCAGTTGTTCAGCAATTGAACTGATGCTTGTTCTTTCTTGCAGGGTTTTTTTTGTGGTTTGTTGGGTTTTGGGGGGTTGTGGGGTTTGTTTGTTTGTTTGTTTTATTTTAGTTTTTTTTGTTTTTTGTTTTTAATTTTTCCTCTGGGTTTGTTGTACAATGCAGCATTTCGTACCTGAGCAAGAACACAGTGGGCTGTGAGAGAAGGTGGTGTCAAAGAAGTGCATCTTCCACCACGAGCAGTGTTTAGGGCAGAATTTAGTGTTCGGGCAAGTACCTCTTACATTCTTACTTATATGCTCCAAAAGCAGTCTTTGCAGAAATGCATTACATCATTTTTTTTTGGTGCTCTCTACTGTCTCTCAAAGGAACTGTTATCAACTAAATGTCTAGAAAGGGACAAACTTACACTTGCCATTGGAACCCTCAAAGCCAAGAGATGGCGCTTTTTTTTCCTAGGGTGTTTTTTTTTTGTTTCGTTTTGTTTTTTCCAGAATGGATGAATTAGAATCATATGCAAACCTGTATTTGGAAGTGCTTGTTCCTCTCTTCTCCCCAGGAAGATGGTATTCATTCATATCACTCAAGGAATAAGGTTTCAGAGAATGACTATAAAAAATGAAAATTTTTATTTCAAGAGTGTTCTTCATGCCATATATTTAAAGAGAAAGCATGTTTTTTTAGACAAAACATGTTTTTCTTTAAGGCTGGGCCTATACAAAGAGAAGGAGAAAAACTATTACAATGTGTGTACTTATCTTTAAACATTAAGAATTTTACAACCTAGTCTAAAAGTAGGAAGGAAAAGTCAAATACATGCAGACAGTCTGAATTCATAGATTTGACTTAAATACATAACTTCCTTAGACTCGTTCTAATTCGTGAAGGTTTTGCAAATAATTTCCCCCCCCAATACAGAATGTACTTTGATTTTAACTGAAAATGATAAATCCTTTTGAAGTAACTGCAACAAAACTGTTTTAGCTGTTTGAATACAAAAATGAAACTAAATCTATTTCCTGGTCTGTATGCTAATCTCAGCGTTTGGAACACAGAAGTAATCAAGAAAGTAAAACTAAGCCTTTTGCACTGAGGGCAAGTTTTGTAACTTGCTTTGAAAAGCAAACTAACTCTGAAGGGAAGTTGTTACAACAGTTGTAAAAATCACATTTCAGTAAAATTAGTGGCATTTTTGTCAATTATTTGGGGTATGTTTATTATGTTTAGTGTTTTACCTCCCTGTTTGATTTAGGATTCTGTGGTTATGCCTGTGTTACTACACTCTACATGTATTTGTGTTCGATATGGTGTGAAAATGTGAACTGAAATGTCTAAACAGGATGTAGATAAATGACACTTCAATCCTTTTAAGAACAACTTTCTACATTTCACAGGCTGACACTTGTACCCAAGCGTATTAACATGAAAATGTATGGAGACTCTGTATGGCCATTTAGCAAAGAAAAAGGAAAGCTTAAATGGTAGTAAGATGCAAATGTGAGATGCTCACAGTTTTTGGGTGCAGATGCCTTTGCAGGGACTTGTTAAAAATTAAGAGTAGCACAAACACTGTTGAAAGTAATGAACAACCCCAAACAGACTACTGAAAAGGGATATTTCATGGGGCAATAGCGTTTCCTGCTACACTATGCCACAATGCGTTTAAACTAACTATAATAGAAGACAAACAAAAGAAAAAATGCTTGGTATCATTAGATAAGCTGTAATGTTTGGAGTCCTAACATAGTCTGGACTTTCACAATCTCGTCAACTGATGGTGTGCTTTATCAGTCAAGAGTCTGGCAAGTTTTGAAGGTCCAACTAAGCCTGACCCCGACAAAATGTTGAAACATAGTAATACAAGGAATTCCCATCTATTCCAGTAGAATTCTTTGCATTTGCATGTTCTGTCTGCAGAGATTTTGATGAGCAGAGTCTTACATATGCAATGAGTACAACCAACATATTATGTTCCTCTCCCGGTCTTTTAAGTGGTCTGGATACTGGGTGGTATATTAGGTGTTTATATTTGCAAGGCATCAACATATTTTTATTTTGCAGTTTGTTTCCTTTCCCTGTTTGTGAGAAGTTTTCAGTGTCACTGCAGCACATGCTTGTGCAAGTTTTCCACATTGCAGTCTGGAAAGAGAGAGGCATTAAAAATGAAAAGGAAATTATTAGAGAATGTAATGCCACAGAAACTTTTAATGAGAGCAGTGACTAGATATTCTAGCATAAAACATGCTGTGAGTGATTTTACTTCATAATCACCAGGTATCCTTTAAACTGCAGGCTCAAGGAAACCAAACATTAAATTCTAGTTCTGAATTGGCCTTGATTTTGTTTTTTGTAAAGTGATGTTATATGACATGGACATACTCTTCTGCACAGAGTAGAAACTGTAGAAATGACAGTGGTAACCTTATCCTTAAGTAGTATTTTACTTGACAGTAGCAAATTGTTAGCTGACAGTTAAAAACTTGCTTTGAAATCTGTGAAAGTTATGAGCATGAGTTTGGGGTAGTTTCGAGACTTATCATCTATGAAACTTTTACATGGGGTTTTTAGTTATTCCCTGTCACAACTTCTCTTCGCCTCCTGAATAGAGACTTCACAGTACATATTTGTAGAACAAGTCCTCAGACTCTGGTGTTCTTTCCTTAACATGCCATCCCTTCAGGTTGGCAGTCAAGTTCTTTCTGTTTTTGCTTGTCTGTAACAGATGAGCTAGTTCCAGACCTTTCAGGTCAAGCATGTTTACTTGGCACAGACAAGAAAATTTGGGACAAACTCATCACATAAGAAGTTACAAAAACGCATACATTTGCAAGGTTATAATTGTGCAATCCTGTGAGCTAGGACAGAACTAGCATCCACATGCATTGCTTAAAAAAAACCCGTGCATTTTTGCTTTGGCCCAACGAACACACACAGTACTGTGAAGCGAGACCACAGCAAAGATGCACTGCTTTTGTTTACCACGGCTGAACAAACCAAGGTCTGTCCCTCAAACTTGTGTTTGCTAGTCCAAGGCCCTTTGCCTCACTTCAGCTCAGTTTTTACCTCACAGCGGCTACCGGTTAAGGGCAGACGGAAACTTGAGACAAGAAGCCCTTGTCCCTAACAGGGACCGGGCGGCGGAGAAAGAAGCAGAAAGCAACAACAGCCTGGACCGGAGAGGTTAGCCTTCCCGCACTTACACACCCGTTGCCCCCTCTAGTGCCCGCGAGGGAGGCTGCCGCCTCCGCGGCCCTGGGGTGGCTGCGCTACCGTCAGCCGCCGGGGCTGACAGCCGGCCATAGGACGGTTTCTCTGAGGCGAGAGGGGCCCAGGGGCTACGCGCGAGGCTGGGGCAGGCAGCGGGGCTCCTTCCTCAGAGCCTCGGCGCCTTTCCGGGAAAGGCGCGGAGGTGGGGCAGGGACACGGCACCTCCCAGCCCCGCGGAGCAACGGCTGCGGCTTGCGGCACGCCCCGCGCGTCGCCTAGCAGCTGCGTGATGACGCAGCCGGCGGGAGCCTGGCGGCTCGTGCCCCGCCCAGCGAGAGGGCGGCTAGCCCGCCCCTCCCCCCCGCTGCCCGCGCGGGAGGGGAGGGCGGGGCGGGCGCGCGGAGGCAGCGGG
>VZTO01007613.1:10320-110168 GCA_013400615.1 Syrrhaptes paradoxus
CAGACCTAAACAAACCGAAGTATCGCACACTGAAAACGAGTATTTTCAGATAAGATGCTGTTAACTGCAGCACTTTGACAGGAACAGCCTCCATCTAATCTAATAGGAAATTAGTTAAAATCATTGCTGAGGCAAAATATTAACAAGCATCAACCTGCTAAACATAGCTGCACATGCAGCTCACGTGCCCCCTTCCACAGCCTGGCTGTCCCTCCTGAACCTCTACGTGTCAAAGATCATTGCTACTAGGATTTTACTAGAGGCTTTCAGAAAAAGTACTGTCAGGTCTTACTTGCACTGCGTGCTGTACTAATTGTACTCTTCCATCTTTCAGATGAATCAAACTGACTCCCATCTTCTTCAGTATCTCCAGGTGTTCAGGATTACTGGCCATGAAATCTCTGGCTCTCAGTGGTGGTTTTGGTCCACTTCCCAAACTCTCTTCTCTGCCAAAAGATAGGAGATCAAACCTTTAAAAACCAGATTACTCTTGAAACATAACTCTCACATTATTCCTACCACCACAAGATTAGAATTCTTTGGAATAAGGTTGAGTACAAGCTTCACTAAAATGCAACTTCTCAGTCAGACTCTCTGTCTTCAAAATTGGCGATGTTATCAANAGCCTCCTACTGCCCCGTCAGTCAAGCGGATCCCAGGCAGAAAATAGTGAGTAGCTTGTAAAAATCAAAAAGCCAACTTATGTACTTGTTTTCCTTAACATTTTCCATTTGTATCTCAACTCTTCTTCAGCAGTTGGGAGCTAGCACTCTTTCAACACTCAGTGAGCCTTGAAATAACAACTTTTAATCTGCAAAAACAGTGACAATCACCCATCCTAATTTCTTTAGCTACACTTTCTGCACAGAACCAAACAAAACCAAAACATTTCATCTTCCAAAAGTGCAATTTCTGTGTTGGAGTGCTGCCACCTCAGGAAGTTTAGCAGCTTCTTGTCATCTTTCCAGTATCTTCAAATCTGTAAAATGCAGGTTACATCTACATCTACCTAAAATTAAGATTTTAAGAACTTAAAATTTTATTTACCAATAACAATGCCGCCTATTGCTCCAGCTTTTTGAATGTTTCGTGCCTTTTCAGCAAACATACACTGGCCTCTTTGCATCAGAGCAATTTTCTCTTTCACTGCCTCAGGATTAGTGATCTCTGAGCATCCATTATATGGCTTAATGGTTGCAACAAATCCCCTTGTCTGGTTGGAAAAACAAAAACAAACAGAAAGAGAAAATTAGAGCACTAGGTTCAAGCTTGCAAAAGATTCCTAAGCAGTTTCATTTCTTCAGTTAATCTGATTCATTTAGTGTTGTCTTCTGTCAGTGCAGGCAATCTTTACCCTGAAGCTCGAGTTCTAAGAAGCAGAGAACGACCAAGTGGAAACCTAATTCTCATATTCAGTGTATTTTGTCTATACCTGTGAACTGCTGTCTCTGGAAAATTTTCTTCTATGAACAGCTAAGTCCTTCTGCAAACTCCTCTTTTGGGCTGCATCTTGCCCAATTGAAGTCATCGGGTTTTCCTACTGCTTCCAATAGGAACCATTGCCTCTGAGATAGTTTCTTCTTCCATCTAGACATAGCCTTTTATAAAAGCTTGTGTAAGAACAGCCAACTAACTCTGAAAGGGTTTCTGCAAATTCATGGCTGACACGGTAGGAAAAGCTTCCCCTAAATTAACATCTCTTAAGATATGCACTGCAGAGGATATAAATTTATTTCAAAAATCATACTATGTATGCATTTTAAATCTTAAATCATGACTGATGACGCAGGAGCGGAGCACGGGCCACAGACCAATAAGTCACTTATCTAAAAGACTGTCACTGCTGTCATTCCATCATTGCTGTGCCCTGTCATTTTAACCACTGTAATTAATTGATCACCCTCTAGCTGGCCACCCTGAAATAGTACCAGTGCTGTCAAATTCAGGCTTACACAGTAAGGAAAGGAACAGAAAGCTAGGAATAGATCACATACACATCTTACATACCCCTGCTTTGTGTTTGGATAAGTCCATCCCAAATTGTGCTGGTCCAGCAGTCAAGACCACCCGGCCAAAGAACGGATGGGAGACAATTTGAACAGCACGAGGAGGTAGCTGTTGCTCTTTCTGTTGCTGGCTGGAGAGTTCAATCATTTCCTGCATGAACCGTAAGCCATCTTCAGCATCAAGTGAACTTGCTGCCTGAGGAGTGAAAAAACAACAAAGTTTCTTCTCAAGCATTTGAGGAACTTTGAAAAAAAATAAAATTGAAGTTCAGTTTGCTTGGATCACTGCTACAAAGATTTTAAAATACAGAGTGGATGCTCACTGGCACTCATTCATCATTTCAAATGAGGAATTTAACTTTTCAGCGTTTCCACCGCACTGTAGACTAAAAATATATAAACACACACAGACCTAAACAAACCGAAGTATCGCACACTGAAAACGAGTATTTTCAGATAAGATGCTGTTAACTGCAGCACTTTGACAGGAACAGCCTCCATCTAATCTAATAGGAAATTAGTTAAAATCATTGCTGAGGCAAAATATTAACAAGCATCAACCTGCTAAACATAGTTGCACATTCAGCTCACGTGCCCCCTTCCACAGCCTGGCTGTCCCTCCTGAACCTCTACGTGTCAAAGATCATTGCTACTAGGATTTTACTAGAGGCTTTCAGAAAAAGTACTGTCAGGTCTTACTTGCACTGCGTGCTGTACTAATTGTACTCTTCCATCTTTCAGATGAATCAAACTGACTCCCATCTTCTTCAGTATCTCCAGGTGTTCAGGATTACTGGCCATGAAATCTCTGGCTCTCAGTGGTGGTTTTGGTCCACTTCCCAAACTCTCTTCTCTGCCAAAAGATAGGAGATCAAACCTTTAAAAACCAGATTACTCTTGAAACATAACTCTCACATTATTCCTACCACCACAAGATTAGAATTCTTTGGAATAAGGTTGAGTACAAGCTTCACTAAAATGCAACTTCTCAGTCAGACTCTCTGTCTTCAAAATTGGCGATGTTATCAATAGTTTTGTAGTGCAAAAAGGGACGCACAATGTCGATAAAACTACCATATGCTCTAATTTCTAAATAGTCTGCATTATTATATGACGAAAAATGTTTTCGGACAGTCTTAGAGTTGCTCCTCAGTTTTACCATTAAGTATAAATATCAAAGAGGTGGTCAGAATGATAAACTTCCTCAGCTGTGTTACAGACTGTCCTAAATTCTTCACAACTGGTGAAGCTCTGGATGGTAGCATGACTCACTCACTACAAAAAAGAGTTGCAGAACTGCTCAAGAGACTATAGAAATTAATTTTACAAATCAAAGAGACATATTTCCTGTAATACCTGGGCTACAATTCCCCACTTGAGTATGTGGCTCATTAAGCAATTTTTGCTTTGAAAGACTTCCTAATTCCTGCTGGAAATGAACTAAGTCTTGCTGCTGATGCCAGACAAAACATAACTGATTTTTCCTGTAGCTCAGCTATCCATTCCAAAAGGACTCCAAACTCAAGCAGAGCAAGCTCCAATAACACCTCGTATTTTTCCTTCCGCGCAGAACAGACCCTATTGCACTCACTCCTACGCTAACAAAAGACAGAAAATATCCATCTTACGCTCTGGAAATACCCCTAGGACAGCTCTTATCCACCACATTTTTCAAAGGTTCACGAATACTCTGAGCAAACATAGGGTCATTCGGGAAGAGAATCTGGGTGTTCGGACAGGTCCAGTCAAAGTTGCTGTCATCCAGCTCTGTGTATTCTGTAGTCTGAAATAAAAGATACACATCACCTATTAAAAACGCAGATGACATGTTTACATGATGAAAATCAACAGACAGACCTACCCTGAATTAATCTGTGTAGGCAGGACATACAGCAGCTGAATGCAATACATGTCCTACAACCACAGAGACTCCAGGAATGAAGAATGCACCACTCTTGTGTGCCCCACCTTGGAACAACGAAGGGTACCCAGTGCACTACAACCCCTTTCTAGGGATAGATAAGATAGATAAATACAACACTACTTCTCATCCGTAACTTACCAACCCTGTATCCACAGCTTCTAGAATTTTTTTGCAGAAAGCCCCAATCCTCTACTGGCAAACAGTACTTCTCAAGCCCGCTCACGACACAGCTAGTGCTCCTGTACTTTTATGTGCTGGACAACTAAAGGAAGTAGTTATGATTTCATTTCGTATTGCGTTTATGCTGAGCCAACCAGCTGCAGGCCTTAGGTAATTCTTGCTTCGTATTACTTGGAATGTCACATCTTTCCATGCAAACAAAAAATCCTGCTCCTCAGGAGCCATACAGACTCAAGTCGGAATGAACTATATATAAATTCAAACAATCTCTATGTTCAGAAACGATGACAGAGTTAACATTTGCACAAATCGCTGTTCTGTAACACGTGGAACCATGTGGAACATGTACAGTGATCTGGAGCCATATTTAGCCTGTTCTTAGTCTCGCAAATCACTGGTTGGAGAACTGGAAAGTTAATTTTCTTACTTATAAAAATTAATGTAATATTTATCAAACTCCTGTTTGATTTTTTATTAGCTAATACGTGGCAAGTATTTAAAGGCTCCCTAAAAACCAAGGCCTAAAAGACTATTAGTTCACTGGAATAAATAATTTGAAGTACCTACAGTCTTATTGTGACAAATAGTAGTCACACCACTTAAAGAAGGTCTTGCAAACATTACTGCAAGCATCAGCATAGTAAGACATGACCTTTCCTGTTTATGAGAATAAATACAAACAGGATGTTCTGTTGCTACTGCCAACTATCTCACAGACATTTCAGCTTAATAGCACCGTGTTTATATTAAAAATCATTTACACATTCCATTTGTTCCTCATAATTTTATCCCCCATCAGATAAATTCCATTCACACACATCTTCGCAGCCACTTAACGCATGCTGCTGACACCATTTTCAATGGATCTTTCTTACTTGTATTATGCACGTTAGCAGCTTTCACTTAACAAAGAGCTGAAGGAAACTGCATTTGAACAATGTACTCTATCCTCTTTATTGTCCTTTTATTAGCATTTGCTATTGTCAAGAGAACTACCTACCTCAGGCCAGCACTTCAGGCAGCACCTGGCTGAGGGAATCCTGTCTGTCTCAAAAGTATCAACTTCTCATGCTGGGAACAAAAGTTATATAAAACGCTCCTTCAGACCCTTCAGAAAACTTCTTGCATAGTTTAAAAAACATAGTCTCTGTTTCCAAAACTCAAAGACAAAAGGTGATAAATGCTCAAGGAAAGAACATTTCAGAGAGGGTGCAGGATCTCCACCATCGAGGAACATGAAAAATCAACCCCGTGACCCATTAAATGTATCACCAATGTTAGACTTTAAGGGCAAGTAAGTGAACATTTTTCACTGTCCAATGCTAGAGTCCGTAAACCAGAGTGCTTCCTACTCAGTTCTAAGATTTCTCCAGGACATATGGCTTTACACGTAAAACGAATATTTTCCTCTGATCCTGGCATTACTGCAAAACACATATTAAAGGGTAAAAACAGAGGCACACTAACAAAAGGGAATTTATATCCCCCATGCCCTAGACACCCCCCTATTCACTTTGTCACTTTCTTTTGCTTGCCAGTAGTAGTACTGCCTTAAAGATAAATTACGTCACCTTATTGAGCACAAAACCAAAAGAGAACAGTATAAAGGATGCTTCATGGCACAGTTGTATTAAGTGATTTACAAACCCATAAATGTTCTCACATTTACACAATAGATGCCTATTGCATGGACTAAAACAATTAAATATCCCAAAAGCTATCGCCTGATCTTATCACACTAACTTTGTAGCAGTCTCCAAAAACCTTTCAAAATTTGCCAAGGGTTCGTGTAGTAAAATAAGCAACAAAAACTTTGACATGTTGTTGGAAATATTTTAGGAAAAAATAATTGAAAATAAAGATGAAGATTAAAATATCATAGTGTGTTATTTTCAAATTTATACAGAGGTGAGGACTTATTTTTTTAAAAAATATCGTTAATATTCCACAGCTTTTTTGTCAAGACTCAGTGGTGCAGAAACCAGTCACTGAAACATTATTCATACTCACGTGAGTGTCACTGTTAACATGATGAAACATAATAAAGTGTTAAAACTGGTGTACTCCAAATTATGATTTTTCCTGAGTTTTCTTCTATTTCCTCTCGTAAAAAAGGAACTGCTTCAAAGCACCACTAACACTGATTTGAATTTGAGCTCTCACTTACTGTATTTTTTTTAGAGATGGTTTGGTTTGTAGTGGAAAGCCAAAGCGGTAATAGATGAGCTTCTGTAGTGAAGATATAATCTTCAATGTCGAAAATCATGTCGTCTTTATCAGCAAACAGCAGGTAAAGATATTTAAACATCTCGGCCAGAAAGAAAGAGTCCATTCTATGGAAAAAAAATTGATGTCCTTTAGGAAGGACCCCTTTTGTCTAAAACATCAGTAAAACAAATACTCATAGTGCTCCATCTCTGAAGACTTCATGACTATTATCGTTGAACTTAATTCCATTAGCGTTCCTTACACTTGGAAAAAACTGTGTTTGGAGGGAAATGATTCAGCATGTTCAGTACAAAACAGCATTACAGAAAAAAACAAATAAATCTCTTTGAAAACTTCTCGTTTTGAAGTATATTTCCTTTGAAAGCAATTCATCTATTGCTCCAAGACAAATGAAACATTATTAAACTAAAAATATTCTTACATAACAGACTATAAAACTACTGAAACACTTTATACACAATGACAAACGGGTAATTTAAGACTTAGTTATCAAACTGAAGAAAGACAGCTACTCACAAGTTAATTAAATCAATTGTATAAACAGAGTAATTAGATTTTTTTTTGTATAATCTTTTTATGAAAAAAAATAATTGCAAACTTTTACCTGTCTTCATGACTTCCTGTGCGAACATCCTTCATTGCAGCAAACCCACACGGTACTCTTGCATACTTATTCAAGTTTTCAATGAGTGTTTTTCCTACTTCTAGATAGTAAGGGTCTCCAGTAGCCTATAAAACAAACAAAAACCAAAACCAAACATATAGGTGCACTTAGACTTACTCTACATTTAGGAGCTTTTATTTCCCTCATGCTAATTTATTGATTCCACACTTTCTCAGACACCCGTAAAATCTAATTTATTAATAGTGCTAAAGAGTCACAAGAGAGACTTCTGAGATACTATGCGTTACCGTTTACAGATACGCAGATAAGCACATGGAAACACATACAGAACCACAAGACATTTAGGCACTGCTCTTCTCTGTACAAGTGGCTTTTGCTCTTAGTCTTTAAGATCTCTTCACTGGAGATCATCAACACTTAAATATCTTTAAAAATATGGGCCTTTGTGACAAGAATTTTTTTTCTAATTCAAGGCATATAAACCAAAATTCCTAGAACAATTTTTGATAAGCAGTAATTTCATCTTGTTTATGTACAGAACTGGCTCCAGCAGATAAAATAAGCTGCAGATAGGCTACTCATTCTACACTGAAATAAAAGATCAACAAAATTCTAGGTACTAGACACAGTGACCAGGAGTCAGAGGAATAAAAGCAGTCTTGCCTTATACAAGAAGTAAGTGCTTTCAGCAAATTCAGGCCTTAAAGGGTGCTGAGCCCAGTGAACTCTAAAGTCTGTTGTGAATGCCTGAGGAAGAAAAAGATCAGACAAAAATCAATGCAAGAATGAAAATCAAACAGGTTTATTTTGAATCCTACGTTAACTGCATTATAACAGCTAAAGTACATGCCAGGGGAGGCCTGAAGGCCCAACATCAGTCTCAGGATGCTACAAGAACCTCTGTCCAGGTAGTACACTGGAGGCTAACACCTAACCCACAGCTCTAGCCCACTTGGGACGAGTGAGATTTAAGCTTGTGTTGCTGCAGGAGTCTGGACATCACCCAGCCTCTTACCAAGTGGCCAGCAAGTGGAGTTGTGGCGAGAGGGGCCAGCTGAGAACTTGCTCTCCAGCCGCAGGAGGCAGCGGGCAGCCTCCCCAAGCTCCCACTCCAGCAGCCTGCGGAACAGGAGGCAGTGGGCAGCCTCCCTTGCTCTGACAAATACCATTTGCGCACACACACCTACCACCTGATACTTCAGTGCATTATCTGCCATTTCAGCCTGACGGATGGTAAGGAGCTATTTCTAACATAAGAAATACCACAGACTAGAAGTCAGCTACTTAAAGGTTTCCTAGTCCATGTATTCACTCTTAGTAGGCAGCGGCAAAAACCACTTCTGCGATGGCTCACATCCACTACTAGTCCATAGGAGGGTTTAAGCTAAGTCTTTGCTAAAGGGGATGGCATATTGGATTAAACACAACTAACTGATCCTTCAACGTTTCCTTCCGAAGTACAAAGCACTGAAAAAAACAACCCTAGGGAGCCAAATCCTACCATTTTAAAAGCACTCAAAGTCATTCCAGTGCTTAGAGAGCATTCTTTGGTCTCAATTTCCACATTAGGTGAATTGTAATGTTAATTAACATGTTCTCTAACAGAACTAAGCTTACACTAGAGCAAAATTCAAAATTACAAATGGAGTTTCACATATTCTGGGTCATCACAGAATAAAGACACACTTCAGCAGGTAAACAAGCTTTTCCATGCACAATTAACTTGCTGAAAGACTGCACTTGCAATATATGCAGATAGGTTTGTGTACCTAAGTTTTGCAAAATTTCAGAACATTATTTCAGAACAATCTAGTCTTTAGTTTCCCTCCTTGGGTTACAAAAGATGACTGATCTTTAGCATTAATGCTATGACATTACTAAGCAGTGGGTACTACGCGTGCTTATACAAGTTTTGTATCCTGAAATGAGTCATGTCAATTTTGAAAGGCTGAAATATAAAATCTAAGCAATTATTAACAGCAGCAGCTTCGTACTATTGTGTTAATTACAGCGTAACTGAAGGAAAAATAATTCATATCCAAAACACAGTTGTCATACATGCAAATCACATAAGAATGCTGTGGAAAGGAGCCTTTGCCTTTAATAATTCATATACCTACTATTTCTTTAAAGGAATATCTGAAACTGCTCAAATTAAGGTCAGAATCAGTTTACACAATGAAAAAATTACTACTTTACCTCTGGAAGAAAGTTATGCTTTTTTATAACCTGATACAGCATCTCATGAGTTTCAATAGCAGGTCTAATATCGCCCTTCAACACCTAAAAGGAAATAATACAATTAACACAAATTCACCATACACTGCAATAATAGTCAAACTTAGGCACATTCACTGTGTTCATGTAAAGCTACAGACCAATTTCTACATTTCCAGCAGATACAGTCTGTAAATATTACCCCCTTTCAGTGTAAGCCACAGATACTCTGTAAGAGCTTTCCAAGCAAAATCAGTGAGGTCACTAGGACAACTGCCTATGTAGAGCAAGGATCTCCATCACTTACAGAGAACCCTGGTGGAAATGTGACTTAGTTTGACCTAGAGATGTAAATGGCACACAAACGAAAAAATTTGTCACTAGACTACTAAAGACAGCTTACTTTGAGTGTTTTCATGACTAGGAATGTGTGTGATTTGCTTGCCTCATTCTTGATACTCAACATGGCCAGAAATGCACGATAACTTGCGTCACAGCACTGAAGGGACACCAGGAGTGAGCACAGAAATCCTCATTCAGTATTTCTGAAAATCAGATTACTAAACTTGACTTGTCAATTATGTATCTAGTCTGTTTAATAGTTTTGTTGTTACTAAAATCATTTGCACATGGGTTTTAAACCTTACCTGCAATCCAGGGAAGAAAGCTAGCAAAGAATCCATCCAGGTCCTAGCATTTAGCATCGGTTTATGAATATGAACATCAAGAAGAAGAGGTGGTTGGCTAATGTATCTCATTATGGCATCATAATGCTGACAAATAACAGAAAAACCATGAGTTTGTATTATTGATACATTTACAAAACAGATACAGATCACAAGCCTATGCATATTGCTTCGATCATTATTACATTTGGCAATACAAAGTAGTTTCTAGTTTTGTGAAGTAAAAAGAAGTGCAGCAAATACTGCAAAGCTCCGTAATATTACCCATGCAATACACATCATCTTTTCCAAATAGTACACGTACAAAAAAAACAAGTAACTATCTCAGTTAAGGCACATCTGTTTTGCCTGAATCTTTAAGCACATGCTAAAAAAAGACAAAATCTGTTTCCCTGAACAAGAGAACTCTAAAGCAAACACATCTCAGGAGGAGAAAGGGAAAATGAGGTACAAAACAGCTCAAAGCAGCAGCTGGACTTGATGGCTCAAAATAACTTCAAAACCCTCACTAGTCAACTTGGCGACTTCCCATTCTATACTCCCCAAGATAGCTGCCTGCCTTGTCTTCTGAAGCACAGAAGGTACAATCGTGAGCACGAGCCAAAGCGACAGGAAACAGCTAACAGACATAACTGAGACACAATATCATAACGGTGGCTGCAGGTTAGGAATAGGAAATAATCATTACACTTCAAGTGTTGCAACTGGTCCTTAGCTGCCGACTTACTCCAATTTTAATACCACTTATGCTATAAAATCATTTTATGATATAAAATGTTTTTATTGAGCATTGCTATTTTTAAAAGAAAGAATGGTCTCATGAAAGGATAATGATGCTGACAAAATTGCTCCGTAATCTTATTAATTTAGTAATCTAGATGTGGTTTTTAGCTTGTAAGTATACTTCATTGTATACTGGGCCTTCGGATCTGCAGTGGAACGTAAGATCCAGACTTGGATTTTCACATCTTTTTTGGTGCTCAGGATGGGAACAAATTGTACCATGGCTTGTAACATGTACCAAGCCCTCATATTGCTTTACAGAAACATTTGCAGCATTACACTCTCCAAGGTGATCCTGAAATAAATCTTCTCCTGTGGAAGACTGGAAACATGGAATAAGGTCCAGAAGATTCTGATTTTCATTGAATGGGGTTAAAATAGCTGCTCAGGTCACAGTTCACCCAGCTTAGCAAAAAATCATATTAAAAAGAACTGGCACTAGACCCATCAGAAGTCACAGAAATTCTGCTAAAGATCTCTTCATAGGCTTCCCAAGCTAACAGCTGACTGACAATATAATTAGTCTTAAATTTGTCTTACAGAAGGCACAAACCTGAGCGAGGTGTTAACTTACTGTGTTAAATCTTTCCAGGAAACTGTCATCTCCCAGCAAGACATAGGCTTTTAATAAATATTCATAATAGGAATCTATTCCTGCTCCAACTCCACTATCTAGGAACAGCAGAAAAGGAAAAGATGACTTTAAGTATCGATATGGATATTTTCACAGTTTCATTTTGATTTTCAAGGCTCTTTCAGCAAAAGGAAAAGCCTCCTGTCACCAGAATTAAGGCACAGATTGACGCAGAGACAATACTGTATGTCTACTCAGTTTCTCAGTATCAGTGCACACAGTAATACCAACAGACACACACTGAAGCCAGTTGTTTCACTTTTCTCATATGAAAATATTTCTACTGGCTGCCGTATACAACCACAGTCCTATTTATATTTTTGCTATGTATTTATCATAGAATCTCTGAAAACCTTCCCCAAGGCATTCCCCTCTCAGCATTAAAGTGAACCAGAGAACACTTTCTTTCCAATGAATAAAACCAGTTTCTCTGCACTGAAATCACATAACTCCACTTGCTATGCCACTATCATTTTTAAATAGTCTAGATCAATGCGTTGCCGATGGGGTGTCAAGGGTTTTTTTTCTTGCCCAAAACCATTTGTGGTCACTGATTCCGAGTCAGAATACCACTTACCTTTACGGACCCAGTCTCCAGTGTGAATATTAATAGTAACACCTACTAAATTGCTGCTGCGCTGCCTCTTTTCCCAAATAAAATCAAGCGCTTTCCGTGCATATTCCTGCAACAACAAAAAAAGCTCATTAAAAAGAAATTACAGAGAAACACAGATAATAAAGGACAGTTATTGTTTATTGAAATTAAGATGCTATGAAGTAATGTGATGTTTCATATCTAATTATAAAATTCAGTATTACATTACATATACTTAAATAGTAGGATGTTCAGTCCTTATTTTATACAAATAATTATTTTTATTGCTGATTAAAAAAAATGGTGCTTGTCTACACAACTACTTGCCAAGATGCTGTATGGTCTTAGGCAACTCAAGCGTCCTTCTGCACAATTCTGAAATCACGCATACAAACACTATAGTGTAACCTAATAAAAATTTCAAGAAATACAACAGCCTTAGAATCAGAATCGCTGTCTTTTCAGACATCTCAAGGTGGAACAGCAACACCTGTCCAACAGTCTACAAGTTATAGATGTTCTTTATATACACAAAAAGTAACCTGAAGGTAACAACCTACCCGACAAAAACGGCCTTAAATCGCCAAACACGGGCATGGATTTTAGGGGGCAAGTTTTACCAAAACACACAGCACAGGCCCAGCTGCGCTTCCACTGGATTCCATGAAACTAAATTAAATACTGAAAGATTTCCAAAAATTCTGATCTGAAAAAGAGCATGCTTTTTTTTTTTTTGGTATCATATCAAAGAAACCACACTCACAAACATTTTCATTTAGTTTCCTGCTGACAATATACCCTTCGATAGATCTTCCACAAGTTCAGTGGGACCGTACAAGTACGGATTGTTTTTTTGTTTTGGGTTTTTTTGTTGTTGTTTTTTCTTTTTTTCTTTTTTTAAGCTGCATTTTAAGGAAAAAGTATCTCGCTGTCCTTAGCAGTCCTGAGCCCTCTACCCAAAACCTATTCAACTATTATCCTTTAGCTATTCTTCAGTATATCTATCTTGTTTATTTCTGTATTACTGTCACTACTTTCAAACAGAAACACTTCCTGTGGTTATTTTTAAAATTGAATTAATACTTAGAAAAAAGCCCATAAACACAGCAAATTTGAACGTGCACAAACTTCCTGTGCAGATCAGCTAAGATACGCACCCTTCTGATGAACTCAAAATAGTTTTTCTAAAACTACAGCAATGTAACACTAATGGATACCTAATCCAAAAAACAAAGAGATCATGAAAAGCAAACCTCAAATATAGATGTTCCTGTGAATCGGCTTAAAGCTGCAAACTCAAGGATCAAGGTACCTGCACAAGCTGTACAGGTATCAGTTTCTGTCCCTGTTCGTGCTTCTGGATGTCTTACACCAAATTTTAAGTTAACCTAGAGAAAAGCAGAGATTATTATCTTTAATACAAGGTAACACAAGATTTCTGCTGTCACTATGTACCCACAACAACGTATATTAGAATTTTCAGAGCTGGAAATGTAGGGATTTAGAGAGCCTATAACCTGATTTTAAAATACTAGGTAACATGCTATTACAAATGAGGAATTTATCAGCTTTTGATATTCTGTATACTTAATAAATATACAGGTTTTTAGAAATTCTAGAAACCGAGGTAAAAACAGGACAAAAATTTCGCTTACAGAAGTAATTCTGAATTGCAGAAACCAGAGAACTTACTCTTGGATAAGGGAGACCACTAGTGGTGTTAAAAGCAGGTAAAAGCTTGTAGCCTAGTTCCTTCGCCATGTGCAGAAGTTCACCATTGTACCACTGCATGTATTCCCCTTTTTCTTTCAGCATAATCGCCACTGAATGTCCACCTAGGAGACCTCTAAACACAAGAAAAATTATTCACGTCTCAATAGGTATATTTATCTCAGCAGCAATGCAGCAATTTCTGTGATTTGGACGACTAGGTAAGCAGCTGCGCTATGTTCACACAGCCTTCATTTTCAGAAATGCTGAGCAGGTGCAACTCCAACTACAATCAAGGTGAGCTGTCACTATTTGGAAGCAATTCTTATTGTTCAGGACTCAGCCCCAAACTATAATTGAATCACTGATTCATCCACATAGTTAGTCAAGAATAACAACCAACACCTCTAAAACTGCATGTAGCAGCTTAGAACTAACCTGCTCGGATCCTGCTTTGAGCAGCAAGTTGGATTTGAGACCTCCAGAGGTCCCTTCCAACCTGAAAGAATTTATTACCATAAGGATTGAAATATTCTAGCTGTTAAATCAAGTATTGAACAGTGCAATCTGCAAGATTGTTTCTATTAAGAAAAAATACTGCTACCACAGCATGCACCAGTTTTTTTTAATCAAAAAAGCTATGCCTGCAGCAGTTAGATGGGGGGAACTTGATTCAGTACCACCGCATAGATTCCTGCCTAGCATTTTAAAACCTCTCTTAGGGCAGGTGTTGAGCTATCCTGACAAGGGCACAACTGCTTTAAACGAGGTGAAACAGCACAGAAAGCTATGCCTTAAGGACATTTAGCTAAAACCCATAGTTTTAAGAGTTTTGAAAACATAAAAGTTACTCACCCAAGGACTCTTATGTTGGTTTCAAAGACAGATACAACTATGTCGTTATCTAAATTAACATCCTTTATTACTTTTTTTACAGCCTCTTCAAACTCTTTGGTTTTATTTAACACCTGGAATACAAATGTGACCAGGTGTTTAGGTTCCAACAAAGCTAATACAGTCATACTCAGGTGTGGAAGTAAAGTGCAGTGTATTTAAAAAGAAAGCATTTAACGTTCCTTAGGTTGATATTCTGGTCCTGCAGGGACATACTCTGATACACTGCAAACAAACATTAGCAGTACTGTTTTCTCATGACATATGTGAAACAGAATAAAAGCTGTATGCAAAAATAAAGTCACCAAGAATGTACCTAAACTACTACCCAGGGATTTGTTTGTTTGCTCCTTCCTCTACTCCCATGCCAGATTTCCTTTCACACCAAGTTTCTTTTAGTTCAATCAATCTTTACAAATCTTTGTAACTTATCCAATTTGTTATCCTAAGTGCCTTTAAATTCCACAAGTGCCAATCCTGCTCTAAGACAAGAAAACAACAAATAAACCACAATAATCTGAGTGTCTGATAGAGACTGGGAGTTCCAGACTCTACATTTTCAATATTTGCGGCTGCAATTCAAAAAAGCCAAAGGTCATCTCACAGCACATCATAAAAAAGGAACGGCTGTCAGAAAAAGACATCATAGGATTCACACACCAAATCAGTGCAGTAAGGATTTTCAGAACCATTTAGATTTTTTTAACCGGAAATGTGAATGGCCAGAAATTCCAAATCTGTTTTATGATGACAAAATATATAATGGGGATTGAAATCTGACAAAAAGTAGTTTATTAGTGATTGGAGTCTTTTAATAAGAGATGGAACATACGCTTGGCAATATTTCCTGGCAAACACACCCAGGGTTTCATTTTTTTAACATACATTTAAGTGCACACAAATTCATTCATAAAACGTGTGCATACAATTTAAAAACAGAAGTAATTCGGTAGGCATCAAGAGATGTTCACTGATAAGTCAGCATCTTGCTTTAGACAATAATGGGACACAAAGTCACATATCTTTGTCCAAGAAAAGCAAGATAGAAAAGCATCAATGAAATGTGAAGGAACTGTTCTACTAGTCTCTTTGCAACAAACTCGAAACACCATCAGCACAGCACTTGGAAGGTCGTACAAGCAATAGCCACTTTGAACTGGTGGCTAGAGATCAAAGAAGTGAAGAAAGGTTAGTATTTTTTATATATAAATTAACAAAATAGAAATCTAAAAATAAGTCTGAATATCAGAAGATTTCTTTTTTGTTTTATCAAAGTTTATCAATAGATTAAACTTACCACAAGAGTGTCCAAGGTATCAATCAAGGTCAGTGAAAACCTACGGAACAAAATTTTAAAGAGATTTACTATAGATCTGTATGTGTAGAAATTAAATCATTTTAATAGTAACCAATACTATTAGAAAATAAATTCTCACAGACCACTAGCTGCTCAAAACTTAGTTGTACAATATGCTTAATATCAAAACACCCTACTAAGTTTCTTCCCTTCGTTAGGGACCAGTTAGGAGCTGACTGAAACAAGCTATGATTATAAAGATACCTTTATTTACTGTAAAGCTTTCAAACCTCCTGTAAGCAAATTAATTTTTTATTTCTATTCTCCAATCAAACCTACTAAAAAAACCAGTAGAATGGTTCAAAGTCTTTTTCCAACCTCTTTNAAAGTGAATGAGAATCTGCTATTCACCACTTCTTGCAGTGTCACCTGGTGCCACCCAGCACTAGCACGCGGCAGGCTTAAAATAAAGAACTACTTACTCCCCCAAAAGAGAACACCAAGCCAGAGCCACGCTGTGTGAAACAGGGCTAGCACAATAAGGCTTGTCCTGCTCACATATTCTTCTCCAGGCCCGTTCTAATGTGCTCCAAGCTGAGCAGAGCTTTGTTCTAACCCAATAAAATTGGTCATGTTCAGAAACACACACCACGCATAGAACAGAATTTGCAGCACGTGATGGTATCAAAATGATGGTGTTCTGCGAGTGTTGCTCTACAGAAGAAAGAGATGAACTAGTGGCTATGCACGACGACACAACACACACACAACTTTTTCCGTACCAAAGCAGGGGAGATCAGCCATTACACAGCTCTAGAGGAGGCTGGTGTGCAAAAATCCCCCCCAGCCTTCCAGGGAAGCAGAACCGACCTAACTGTCTCACCCTGTCGTTTGGTAACCGCAAAGGCTTGTCTAAAACATGACCGTCGAGCCAGCTGGCAAGAAAAAAGATTATATAAGAAATCTGATGAATAATAATATGACTGATTATTAGGACCAGAAAAAAGGACGTATACAGAAAAATAATATAGTGACACTACTCAATGCATCTAAGGGGCTGAAAGGTATTTTTACTCAAATCACAATATGTTACTATGTAAAAAAAGGTNCCAGCACTAGCACGCGGCAGGCTTAAAATAAAGAACTACTTACTCCCCCAAAAGAGAACACCAAGCCAGAGCCACGCTGTGTGAAACAGGGCTAGCACAATAAGGCTTGTCCTGCTCACATATTCTTCTCCAGGCCCGTTCTAATGCGCTCCAAGCTGAGCAGAGCTTTGTTCTAACCCGATAACCACGCATAGAACAGAATTTGCAGTACGTGATGGTATCAAAACGATGGTGTTCTGCGAGTGTTGCTCTACAGAAGAAAGAGATGAACTAGTGGCTATGCACGACGACACAACACACACACAACTTTTTCCGTACCAAAGCAGGGGAGATCAGCCATTACACAGCTCTAGAGGAGGCTGGTGTGCAAAAATCCCCCCCAGCCTTCCAGGGAAGCAGAACCGACCTAACTGTCTCACCCTGTCGTTTGGTAACCGCAAAGGCTTGTCTAAAACATGACCGTCGAGCCAGCTGGCAAGAAAAAAGATTATATAAGAAATCTGATGAATAATAATATGACTGATTATTAGGACCAGAAAAAAGGACGTATACAGAAAAATAATATAGTGACACTACTCAATGCATCTAAGGGGCTGAAAGGTATTTTTACTCAAATCACAATATGTTACTATGTAAAAAAAGGTCATTAAAAGGAACGCATGGCCAGGATTAAAAATACATTTTCTTGACACTTTCTCATCAGTCACATCTCTCAATACCTCCAAAGCAGCAGGCTTACATAGGAAATCTCCAGACTTAAGGAAGTTTTGTACTTGACAAAAAATAACCAAAGTGACACGCTTAATATCAGAGGGAATGAGAAGTAGTATTTAAGACAAGGACTTCAGCTTTGATGAACACTGTTCTCTTTAGGGCCATTAAACAGCGATACCAATAAAATAAAGCAGAAGCTAACTGTTATGAAGTATTTGCTCTATAAACTGAACACATACAGACCAGAAAGGAATCAATTACAAACACATTTAGAGTAATTCAACTTTGTCTTTGATCGTTCAATTTAACATGGAGAAAAACCGTCCTTAAATCTACATTTTGCCAGCCAAAGGATCAGTACTTTGTATTATAAACTATTTTAAAAGAAAAAATATTAAGAACTTCCCTGTCTGAAGTAATGTTCTGTACTTTGGCAAAGGCCTCAGGCTACCACACACATGATAATAATATGACTAATTCTGTTTTCAGAGAGCTTTCTACTAAAAGAAAAGCATTTTAAATATCACTCTAAGGCCAGCATAATGGATAACAGTTTACTGTTCTGTGCAGCCGATAATTAACCCTGTAATCCCTACTTAGCAGTCAGATTTACTAATACTGTAAATGACAGCTCACATTTACAAGGCTTTTCTATAGAAAATACTTGGAGAATTATTTAAAAAACCCTATCTTTGGATCTCACTCACTGGTCAATTCTCTTTTTCCAATTAAGGTATAATTTCACATCAGTTAACATAATGGGAGGAAATAATAAAAGCAAGGACTTTTGCTAACTTGCAAGAAGCTCACAATTAGAGCTTTCTTTCCAACAGCTTGCCTCCAACCACCGTTACGAGACAAATTAGGGATTCGTCTGCACCCATAGAATTATTTTCAACAAAGTGAAGCTTGTTGACATGCCAACTAAAGAAACAAGTTTTACGGACTGCAATGGTATTTAGATTCCTAGATGTTCACGTGAGACAGCAAGCATTTCAAACACTAACTTTCCCAGGGCATCATCCACATCCCCTCGACTTGGCTCCTGACCCCGTACGCGTCCACGACAAGTTAAAGGCATGAGTTCATCAGCTGGATACGCGTGCTCCTGCGGGGAAACAAAACAAGGGAATAAGTTAGAACTGTTACAGCCATTTCAGCAAATCTTCAGAGGCCATTAAAAAGAAGACCAATTATGCTGTACTTCAGAAAAACTGCATGACAATCACCGAATTTCTGAGGGGAGAAGGCATGCCCAGAAGTCATCTTGTCCAAGCCCTCTACTCAAGCAAGGCCACCCAGACCCAGCTGCCCAGGACCGTGTCCAGACACCTTCTGAGTATCTCCAAGGAAGGAGACTCCACAATTTCTCTGGGCAACCTGTGCCAGTGCTTGGCCACCTTCATAGGAAAAAAGTTGTTCCTGAAATTAGTGGGAATTAGACTTTAAAGTCACTTTGGAAATATTTCTAAATGAACATAAGTGACTCAGGGTCACAATCAGTGACAGATAAGAGAACTCACTTAGAAGGTAAAATAATAAATCAGTAAATCACTACACAAAGCATAACAAAAGATTACATTCACAAAACACCTTACCAAGACAGAGCCTTTTACAAATAAAACATTTTTATTAAAGAGATGTTGCTAGATTTTTTTTGGAAACGCAACAGTTACTTTCCATATTTCTAGAAAAAGCACTCTGCAAAATAATATTATTTCTCATCAGTGAGGCAGAAATAACAGGAGTGGCACCGTTGCCTGAGCCAGGCACACTGAATAAAATGCCTGTTCCTGTTCCCTCTCCAGCCAATGCAAGCGTTAGAGGTTTAAACTACCACCAAAACGGGATATCAAATGAAATAGACACAAATTTGAAATTCATCATTGTGCAATAGGAGAGGTTTATTGAAAATTTTTCAGAGCAGCCACTGCCATTAACAAAACTAAGTCTTAAATAGATCTAACCTCAACAAACATGCATGAAATTGCTTCTCCATTAGAAGCCAAAAAGTGATTTGGGATGGAGCTTCTCTCTTTGATTTCATCAGGAAACTAGCTGCTGTACTGTGCACTTCTAGTGGAGAACTGACATGTGGCAGGATAAAAAAGTTCAATTACTGCACTGGATCTGCAAGTAAACACATCCAAATTCTTTCCAAATATATGGTACAAAAAATAATCTGTATTCAAACATGAAATAGAGAGGAAGAGAAGGAACTTTATTCTATAAATAAACAGTTCTTACAGCAACTTCTTTTGAAACTGATGGTTTGTTTCCCTGTTTACCACCCTCCAAAGTGTTTTGGTCTTTGCACGACTCTTTGTTCTCCTCAAGTTCAACTACAAAAGCCAGAATCTAGATCATTTTAATATGGCTCAGATGTCTCCGAATACCTGTGCAACGTATTCAGAAAAATAGATTTAAAAAGTACATGACAAAAGTAATGTCAAAACAAAGAACTCTGGCTTAAATTATGGAGAGAAAAAAGGTGTAAAAATTCCTGAGGAAACGGACTTTTTTAGTCTTACAAAATCATAAGGAACTAGAAGCATTCTGAAAAGTAAAAGTTCACTTATTCTCTGTCTAGAGCAGCAAAGGTTACCGGGTCAAGTTATTTCCCAACTTGTAACTTCTCCTCTTTCAAGTAACCTCAAAGGAAGGTAGCAAGACCCATGAAATATAAAACAGGGCACAAATGTTACACTAAACATACTTCAGGAAAATACTATACAAATGAAGCTCAACAGATAATCCGCAATTTCTACTCACTCTGACTGAACAGATGATCATACTGCCTAATGACAGCACCGTAAGGACAGGGCAGCACAGTACTTGAATAATGAAAAAAAGGCACACTGCTACTAGTGCTGTCAACCAAGAAATACCCCTGCCTCAAGTGACTGACACTTTGACATATTCTTTCTGACAGTCACGAAGAAAAAAAAAATTCCGATTATTACAAATATTGTTGAAGGACTGAAACAAAACAGCAGCTTTTTACTCAAAGCTCCTGTAAATAACTGGGAAAAAAAAAAAAAAAGGACAAGGGAGATTTCCCCTTGCAAGCAAACATGAATTTTCAGTCTTCTAAATATACAAGTCTAAAAGGCATATTAATAGAAACAGAAAATGAAAAATTTTCAGCTGGCTGTTTCAAAAGAGGCTACAAAAAACACTTAATTCTCTTGCTGTCATTTCAAGTCTGATACCCTAATCTTCAGCTTTAAACAAACAAGTCATATTTCTCTGTTTGTTTAGTGCTCCAGCATACGTGGCAAGTAAATATCCTTTTGTCTTCAAAGTTTCCAGGATAGCTGAAGTCATTCTTCTCTTTCATGCACCATTTTCCTGCTTCAGACGTAGCAAGACACCTACCATCACACAACAAACAGCAGGAGCACAGATCCTTTCTACCAGCATATAACATTATCTACTTTTGCCAAACACCTAACAGTTTTCACTTCAGAACCATGGGACACCCAAGCAAAGTGTTTTTCACGAACCAGGTCCCAAGTAACTAGTTGCAAATTATCACCAAGAAGCCTGACCTTTGTTAAACTGCTGAGGTGTCAAAAGCCAGAGCTAATGTTAAAAAGAAAAACTACACCCGCTTTGAAAATACTCTTACTTGGCTTTCTATCCATTAACTCTATAGCTCTCATGCACTGCATAAACTTGTAACTCACAAGCGCTTAAGCTTGTAAAGCATCAAACCATAATACAGAAACTGGGACATGTGGCAAAATACTGTCAAGAGACAGTGGTTTGTCCTGCAGGAACTGGTGCAACTCAAAAGAGAGCGGGTTTTGCAATGGCCACAACGAGCTTGTTAACGTAAACTCAGCACGAATGCATCTTTTATATTTATCTTATTCACATTTACAGTTTCTCCTCAGGAGTGCATTACTTATAGTATATTTAGGAGTAATTATTGCTTGAGGAAAGTCAGTCCACTTTAAGTAATTCTTCATTCTTAAATATATCTAAACTCAGCTAACACTTTTCAAGGTTGATGAGAGTACAGAATGGTTCACATATCCAGAACACGATAACGCCTGCACAGAAAATCACAATTCATATTGAAAGAAACCCTAAAAAGCATGGCTCACTGTCATATGACAGTCACATACTCCAAAGAGGCTATAATGCATAGATATGACACCAGATTCCCTTTTTGTTCTACAAACAGTGTTTGTTTGCAAAAGAGCTATCAAACTGCATCCAACATAACTTGCCACAGAAGAAATATTGTACAGAATTTTTACCTACAAAATAAGATCAATTTGTATTCTCCAGAATCCAATATCTACAGACAGTCCTTCTTGAGCTTCCTTTTCCCAGTATTTTTAGGAGTCTGGAATTTCAAACCAAACACTTTACCAAAGATGAAAACCGTTTATAGCTTGATGTAAGATAAACTGCTTTGAGACAGATCAGACTCAGATTAACAGAGTTACCGCTAGCGATTCCCAGCTACCATTCTGAAAGCCATCGTAACCCTCTTGACACCACTCTTCCTGAAAGTAACATTTGTTCGTTTCTTTTTAAAGGCTATACAGGTGTTCTTATTTATTCTAGCTTTGGTTTTGCCCCTGCCTCCTTGCTGTTTTTCTAGAATGTCATGTACTGTAGATTGTTTTCTCTCACAGGTCAGCAATAACAATTAAAAAAAAATTAAACAGGTATGTAACTTACCATATAATTGCTATACGCATGATCAAACATTTCTAGCACTTGGTTTCTAAAAAAGAAAAAAGAAAAAGCATTAGTGGTCTGCCTCACAATGGCCTTTAACACACCATCTTAGAGCAGCAAGATGTATTACACTCTAATATCAGAATACCAGTAACAGGTCCTTCACTGATGTACTCTACTCAAGCACATGAAACAGCATAATATTTTTTCCCAATTTGCCTACTTCCATTCACTGCAGAAAGGAAAGAATTTATCCACCTAACATGAAGTTAAGTATTTGAGGGGATCTCTCTCAACCTCCTATGTCTCCCCTTAAATAGCTGCAGAGGTCACCATCACATTAGAGCTGGAGATGGGACACATTCCATGCTCAGCAAAAAAAACAAAACAAAACCAGCAAATGGAATTATGTTCTGCTTGTAATCATCAATTTGAAATTCCTGTCCGTCATTCCAAAAAGCACCAGAAGTTATGAGGTACACCTCTCCCTTGCACTAGAAGTCTTGGCAAGCAGACACTAAAGAAAACCCTTGTAGATATACTTATTTTACATGTTTGAAAAGCAGTCAAGGTGAGAAGCATTACTAGATAAAAAAGCACTGTTTTTTTTGAGAGCCAGCACTACTTCCTACCTTTCCTTGCTGTTTTACTCAGGAGCCCTGCAAGGCAACAGAGCACACTAATTTTATGCTACCATCAACATAATTCACAATCTCTGCTGATAAACTGAACATAAAAGAGAAACGAATGCCACAATTATATTCCAAATATCTGATATAGTTCAATGACTTGGAAATTTAAGAAGTAGTTTTAAGTCTTCAAATGCACTAAGTCACCCAGGGTACGATGCTTTTTTCAGGTACTTCACAGACTACATCCACTCTGCAGGTCTGGAATCCATCGCAGCAGACAAAACCCCAGGATCCGGCACACAACTGCCAGGTCCAGATGAACCAAGCATCGCCGTTCAGGGATGCAGCATACAGAAAGCTTCTTACAACTTTTATTTCTCTATATGCAACTTACACTTACAGGGTGTTTTCTGAAAGAATTTCCGCGACTGCCATGACCTTGTCATTAAACAAATACACACATTACCTGCTGTTATTGAGAAGTGACCCAGCTCAGAGCCCCCAAATACAACCCATGCAAGACATTACCGCATATAGCTGGGGCATCAGACAATACAAGTGTAAGTTATATATGAAAAAAACAACTGGTAAATGAAATTTAAACTCCTTAAGTAGTCACATGAGGAAAACAAACAAAACATTATACACACCAAGAACCCTGAGAAGCCAAGATGGAAAACCCCAGTAACTGTAAACATCAGAGTTAAATATCAATTTATACCTAACAATTAATAACCATGAGAGTATCCAGAGTGTTTCTCCAGGAGACTTTTGGCATCATTCTGTGCAGCTGACCAGGAGATGGGAAGATGATGATGAAACTGCCCCAGCAACACACTAAGCTCTTGATATGCTCATTTACATGTTTGTCTAAAAAATCCTGCTCGGTGCAGTGCAATACATTGCCACCTATATTGTAATCTTTATCCTTAAACTCAAATCCATACTAAAAAAATCAGCTTCTTACACGTACATGCATGAGGGACCAAGGTGATTGACTTTATATACAGGAACTAGGCAAGAATACACGCAAACATTTACCTTTTTTATGACTCGCAAACACTCACATGCTCCAGAGACATAATTACACCAACCGACTACAGATTTCGATTTACCTTTGATCACTTTTCCCCATAATTACACACAACCACTGCCAGCAGTCTTCCAGACTGGGGCTCTCAAGCATATGGAAGAGGGGTTTGACCCCCCCACACTACAGAAGCAATGAGGGGCTGCCTGCCCCAAACAGCCCTGGCGACCTGACCCCAAACTCCAGCCTGGCTCTGGCACACACCCCCCCCCTCAGTCACTGCTGGGAGACTGGTGCCCCACATCCCGTAGAGTCATACAACGACAGAATGGTTTGGGTTGGAAGGGACCTTAAAGACTATTTAGTTCCAACCCCCCTGCCATGGGCAGGGACACCTCCCACCAGCCCAGGTTGCTCAAAGCCTCATCCAGCCTGGCCTTGAACCCCTCCAGGGATGGGGCATCCACAGCTTCTCTGGGCAACCTGGGCCACTGCCTCACCACCCTCACAGGGAAANCAGAGCTGGGTGCAGCACTGCAGGGGGGGTCTCACCAGAGCACAGCAGAGGGGGAGAAAAGTAGAGGGAGAGTCCTCAGGGCAGGGAAACGGGGAGACAGGGGCACCCCCACACCCACCCCCGCTCCCGGGGGTACCGCAGACCCCTGCCCCAGCACAGCGAGGGGACGCCGGCGCACCGCAAAGCCGCAGCGGGATGTCCCCGGCCGCACAGGGCTCCGGAGGGTGACCCAGCGCCGCCGTCGCCGCTTCCCCCGCCACCCCCGGTCCGGCGCGGCGGTGCTCACCCCAACCGGCGCTTCTCCTCCTTGCTCATGGCCCCGGCGCCCGGGGCGGCCGCCAGCACCGAGGAGGCGGAGAGCAGGCCAAGGGCCAGGAGCTTCCACGGCCTCCTCCAGCGGGGCCCTCGCGGGTCACCGCCGCCGCCGCCCTGGCAGCCCGCAGCTCCGCTCATGGCCGCGGCCGCCTGCCCGCTGCCGCTAGGCCCGGCTCCGGCCCATCCCGCCCGCTGCCCGCCCCTCGCAGCGCAACGGCCACGGCTCCCAGCGCAGGCGGAAGCGCCCGGCCCGGCCCTCCGCCGCCTCGCACCGACACTTCCGGGTTCCCCCCACACGCGCCGCCCCGCCGGGCCAATAGGAACAGGGCTGGAGAGGCGCGAGGCGGGAGGGCGGGCGCTGGGCACGTGACGGCGGCGGCACGCAGGCGGAGAGGGCGACGTGGACAAAGGAGGGGCAGGAGAGGCGGGGCGAGCGACGCGCGGGCGCGATGGGGCTGCACTGCAACTCCCGACATGCACTCGGGCGGGACGGGCGGGATCGACAGTTCGCGCTCCCTGAGGAGAGGAGCCGCAGCCGGCGCCAGGCGGGCGATCAGCGGCAGCCCTGAAGGCAGAGCATCGCCTTCTCTCCCCCTCCGGCAGCCGCTGGGAGTGCGTTGTTTTAATCTAAAAATCCCCCATTAAATTACATCACACGCACACAAAACCAGCCTCCCAGCGATGGAAGGGAAGAGCCGCTTTTATTTTCATGACAAGCGTTTTTACAAAGGTATAAGCAAGATACAATGTGTTTCATATCCTGTCCTTGACAACTGGCAACTCCATGAAGTAAAACCAGCAGGAACAGCCCCCAGCCCCCACCTCAGGGCACTGCGGTGCTCCCGGCCCTCCGCCCTCCGGGCAGGGAAAGGCAGTTTATTATTGTTCCCGGTTTACAAGAGAAATAATTCATTTCAGGTAAGCACAGGATATTCCAAGAAATGAACGAAAATTACTGAATGGGTTGATTATTATTATTATCTTTGATCAGTGGTCCAATGTAACCCCGCAGATCGCTGACCTCTCTGCTGTCACCTCTACCCCAGCCTGGTTCAAGACAAGAAAAATACGACTCTCTGTCCATTTGCAAACATCTGAATGTACAGAAAACGTCCCCAAAGGCAAAAAATCAATCCCCTAGCCATCCCCTAACCCTTAGATTCCTCACAGAACCTCAACTTAAATTGCAGAACAAGGCCATGTACAGGCTAAATCCTCCCATTTTTTCCCCCATCCTACTTCTGAAAAGCAAATATGCCGAGCACCTGCATTCAACAGCTCAATCCTTTAATGTCACAGGAAAATATTACTCCAATCTAAGCCTGCCGTAGAAATAACTAAGAAATTACTACAATGGGAATGTTTATGCTAAATACTTTCAGTACAGATGTATCTAATTCATATTAGCCATAAACAGCATGTGTAGGAGACTGCAGCCTTCTCCGCAGTGAGTACCCATCGCTGTCCTGCTAGTCCTTTCATACAAAACCCTGTCCTGAAACACACCGCGTCCTCTAATTTTAGCATGGCTAAAAGAGACTGCTGCTGCTCAGCTGTAAAGCACGTTATAAATTTGAAGTCACTTAACATTTGGTACCAATTAGAAACAACTAATGATTTGTAAATAAAAAAAAGAAAGTTGCTAACAGTGAAATAACTAATGATTTGTAAAAAAGAAAAGGCTGACAGTGGTTTGTGTGTTTACAAATTAGTATTTTTGCATGAAATGTAAGGAGGAAACGAGTCAAAAGTACTTTTGCAAGGAAAATCTCTGTGACCTTAACACTTGTATACCACAGCAGAGCTTCTGGAATAAATAGGAGTTGCATTTATTTTACAATATTGACGTTGTGGTGGGTCCAGTTACTCAACAACGTTCCTTATTTACGCAGTAATATTTGCCTGTTCCTCTAGTGTCAATTCTCTGTTAGTATTATAGCATATTTTGACAGCATTAAATAATAGACTTTACACAGTTTGTTAAAGTTAAATGCCAACAAGTATTATGCTCTCTTTGTTATTTCTTCCCATGTCTTTATGGGCATAAATCCGGCAGTACTTTATTTATCATTAATCTTTGCTGTCCTTTACTGTACTATATTTATTCAGAAATAGTCTGAAACACCAGGTCCAATTTTAAGGTGCCTTTAACTGACCTCTAAAGTGAGGTCTTGATCTTTAAAGCCCAATTTATTAAAACAATATTTTCCATTTCCAAGCTTTTCTGTGCACAGTCTGTAAATTGTGCATGCAAAGAATGTATATAAGCAACTTTGTCCATAGATCATGATTTGAGACAGATCATAATATACCAGCTACGAAAACAATAGGTCTCATTTTAATAACTGCTTTTGAAATGTGATTCTGCCCTCCAAAATCTACAGACATGTGAATCACCATTGGCTCCTTTTTGCTTCAGTTAACATCTGTATTAGAAATGATATGCAATGATTATGATATTTCACAATGATTGCAATTTACGATATAGTTTATGCACCTACAGAACTGGGTAACTCTAACTTAAGTCAGTAAGAATGGGAATGGCAGGACTTTAAATATTCTGTATTAGACTGCTGTAAGGAAATACATTTTATGGTGGAAGTTTAAAAGAAAGATGCTGCCTAATGGTTATAGTTATTGTAAACATTCTCATCTTTCCCTTCCATAAAATAAACCAAAATAAAATAGCCATAAAGTGCTCTGGAAGGCTAAATAACCCAGAAGTGCAGAGTGGGACTGAGAAACCTGCTCCCATATTTTCCCCATTTTAAATATAGCTATAAGAGAAAAAAAAATCAGAACACCTGCTTGTCTTTAATATCCGTCAAAACTTAAAAATAATTAAGTAATCAGTTTGCAGAGTTTGCATAGAGTGTGGCTTTTGAGCAACCTACTACTAAATTAACTACTTGGTTCTATTTAACTACAAAAAGTTTTATTTATTTCCCATATACTGCATGCAAATACTAAAAGCATCCTTGAATAGCAATGTATGTACCAACCACCTAAGAATCATAGCAGTACTTGTCAAACCCATGCATTTAAAAATCACAAGCAACTCCCTTGCTAAAACACCTATGAACAGTTAAGTTGTTAAAATAACTTTATAGTTGGGGGTGAGTTGCTTTTGAAGCATTCAGTGGTCACGTTTTCAGACTTTTTCTATAACCATAAAAGGTAGCAAATTTTATGTGAAAAATGGGGTGCCCCAACAGTAACTTGGTTTTAAACACTGAGGGCTTTGACCAAAAAGAAACCTATCACCTGTCACTCAGGAAGGGATCTGCGCAAAACCTTCAAGAGCTGGTAATACCACAACAAAGCCCACTTCCTCTAGAGCTGACCCAAATAAGTATTCACAATTAAACAGGGATTACTGGAGTAAATAAATGCTGCAGGGCTGGGTTGAAAAACACTTCTTACTCTTCAGAGTTTTGCTGTGCGTAACTATTTTCTCTGTTTTCTTCTGCGAAAATATCTTTTACTTCTGTGGTTTTTATTTCTGTGTGTGAAGATGATTCATCTTCTGGCTTCCCTTCACCCTCACCAGCATCTCCTGTGACCCCTACGGTGCTAACCTCGCCCTGCTCCGGCACCAGAGGAACTGACATATCTAGCAGTCCTGTTCTTGGGTTTTCTGTATCCAAAATGGGCACTTGCGTTGTGTCTGCATTTTGAGCAGGATTATGAAAAAAGCTCTCAGTCCCTATCTCCACTGGGACAGCATGGCTATTCCCTCCTCCCCCCTCCTTCCCATCTAATCTTTTGTCTTCAGACACATTTTCAGTGTGTTCCTCTGGCTCAAATCTATCATTTTCGCAGCTTCCTGCACCTGTGTACCAAACGCTTTGCCTGATATCTACCTCTGCCTTTGCCTCCTGAGGCGTATCCAAGCTTTCCACCAGCCATTCTGCTTGTGCCGTATTGCGGGCCCCCTTGGACACATTTGTTAAATTCGTACCATCTGTCCCCAAACTAGATGAAGATGGTCGGTCCTCCTGGAACTCTGTGCATTCTGCTGCATCTTTATTCATCATTGTCTGGCTCACTTGAATTTCTGCCGCAGCCATTTTGCTCATGTCATTGTTCCCTTTATTGTGCTCCTGCAACTTTAATATCTCACCTTCACAAATCTCCCTTACGTTCTCAGCTGGAGTTTCTGCTGGTATCTCAACCGTTACCATCAGCAAACTCCTTATCTCATTCACATCATCAGGGGACTTACAGCTCTTTTCTTCTGACTTGCTTTCCTTTTCAAGATTATTGCCATACCCTCCTTTCCCTGTGTTTTCATCCTGGGAAATAACCCTTGTCTCAGTACTCACTCCTTGGTCACTGCTTTCTTTTTTACTACCCTCTTCAAACCCTGTTCCTACTGCACTTTCATTCTGAGGTAATTCTTCTGCCTTGATTTTTTTTTCAGCATTCCCTAAATTCTCTGCTTCTGCTACATTATCATGTGAGGAACTCAGCTTTATCTCAGCAACTTCTTCCTGTGCTTTGCTTTCCTTTTCAGTGCCACCAATAAATGCAGCATCCATTGCCATTTGATTCTCAGGAGTTACCTTTTCCTCCACTGCTCCTTCATGTACCTTAAGTTCTTTTTTAGGACTGGCTCCAAAACCTTTCACTGCAGTTTCAGTTCCAGGAGCTACTTTTTCATCTACAGCTTCTTGTTGTGTCTTTAGCTCTTTCTCAGTGTTCACTACACACTCAGCTTTCACTGTATCTTCATTCTCCAAAGTGCTTTTTTGTTCTGCAACTTCTTGTTTTGTAAGCATAGCTGGAAGGGACTCTTGTTTTTCACCAATGTCTGCAATGAACACTTCTCCACTTTTGCTTGCCTGATTGCCAGCTGGATCAACAGAAGTGCCTGCCCCTTTCTCTGATGACTTTCTATCATCAGCGTCCTTCTCCCAAGAAATTTTTTCCGTTACAATGAGCGTTTCATCACTTTGAGTTTCAGTGTCTGACATCTCGGCTCGGGTGGTGGAAGGCTTCTTCGCAGGAGTAGTTTGTGCTGATCCTGAAGGGGTCTTCAGGTCCGTTAAGCTGGACACGCTTTCACAGGGCAAATGCAAGTTATCTTCAAAGAGGTTGTGCTTCTTCATAATGGCAGCTTCTTTTATCACTAAATAAAACAGAAAGATCAAACTGTTTTGGAAAGACTGACAGAGGTACACTGAAGAAGGTACACCACTTTCCTGAGTTTCTAATGTCATACATACATTTTGATAGTACAGATATTTTATATTCATTTTCAACTTGATTTTTTCATTTACATTTCTTGGGGGAGGGGATTTTATCTGTTCTGAATAACAGCACTTCAATATCAACCACAGCACTGCTGCAATAGAAAACTACCAGAGGACCCACAATGCACAAAGGTAATGTTTCAATGCAGAAGTATTTATACTGAATATATGAATAAAAGTGTGCTCATTACATTAATCAGTATACTGATATTTCTGAACAGGAGTGTGCCAAAGAGAGTCTATTAAAACTTATTGTGCAATAGAGCAGCTTGTCTTTTATCTAGGGTACAGACAGATCAGAGAGATACAAATATTTTATTTATCTCTATGCCATCAAGAATGGTTTAATGTACTGACACAAAAGCAGAGAGATCTGCAGGGAGCACTGCACTGGCATCAGTGATGCACTGTAAACTGCATCCAGCAGTACATTTCATTGGGGGAAATTCATTTTTGCTGCCATTAGATATCACCAAGTCTTCGCAAAGATAAAATGAAGTCGGCAGAATTACATTTTGTTAGAAATAGGCTTGTGCCAAGCTATCACTTTGAGTTTCCCAGGTTTAGTAAAACTGCCCCATAATTCAGGTTCTAGGGCTTGCCATGCAACTTCAGGGAGCTGAATGAAAACACTGTAGCACTGTAACCACCAGTCTTCGGGAAAGTGAGTCTGTAACAGCCGGGTTAGGCCTCTGGGAAGCTCTGAAGCAGGAGCTCACAGGTGAACAGCTGAAATGTTACTACAGTCACCTCAAGGATGTTCTCACCTTTCAGGGTTTCTTCAAGCAGTGTCTGATATAAAATCTCTTCATACACATTCTCCACTTGGATCACACTAGTGTAATCAGCAAAAATGAACTGCTCGTATTTCTGCAGCTCCTGCAGAGAAGAAAGGAACAGATAAATAAAATTGAGAGATTTTGAGAGTCTAACTTCACCTTGGAGATGCCATCGAGCACATCTTGCAATGCTCCTTGCTAGCCCTTGAAGTGAACTATTTGAACTATGGCTAAATGAACTATATGTGTTCATAATTATTGCGCACTTACCAAAGAGTATTCTTGCACTACAATTACATTCAAAAGCACAGTAGCTCATTGCCATCTACACTATAATTAACAATTCCGAAATAAATAGCTGGTGAGGAAATGCCTCATTCACTGTTTGTCCAAGGAGGCAAACCCACGGTGACCATGGGAGATACAGGGTTTGGTTTTGTTTTCCTAACAGGTGTGTAACATTTTCAGCTTACTGATTCATAGGCAATGGTCTGTCTAGACAATAATTCAGTCATTATCACTAGGCACTTGCTCGGTTGTCTATAAAGAGTAATTAAGTGACCTCTGCTTGCTTCTAAACAAAGTGCCTACAGACAAACATCTGATGGTTTTCAAGCAGAAGGTCAAGATTTGGCTGGGCATGTCAAGTGTGCCACACATTTGCTTCTAGAGCTGGCTGCTCATTTCTGCAGAGGTACAAACACAAATTGCTTGTAGAAAATTAAACAGAAAGGGCTTGTGGGAAGTTTGCACCACCATTACTTCCTCCGTCCTGTATGGCAGAGACACAATATGGGCCTCCACTCTCTATCTATTCAAGGTGATGCAGTGCTTGCCCCTATGCAGAGACATCATGTCTTGAAGGCACTGCTGACACTCTACAAAGAGACTGTTACTATTGGAATAGTAAAAAAAAGTAGAATGACATACAGAAAAGGGTGATTTTAAATGTTTTTTTGAAAGTTGTAACTTTTAACAATCCATACTCAAAGACTCGCAAGCGTAACTTGTCAAAAGTTGTTTTAAACTTTTTTTGAAACTGACACAGGCTGGAGAGGCTCAACAAAGATCAGCACACCATGGGTGTGAGGTTACAGCCTCTGGGAACTGCTGAACGTCCAGGGGAACAAAAGGGCAGAGAAGCTGGGATGACTTGAGGCAGTCATCTTTCAGCAGGCACAGTGAAAATTCAGGAAAATATGCATGGGCTTCAAGAAGGGTAAAGACTATTTATTTTGAGCCAAGGTGAACAGCATTCCAACTGGCCCCTGACGTAGCCACACTGATAACATCTCCATGAAACTCTGGTAGCCACATTTGCTGAGTACTAACCTACCTGTATGATTATGGGCAACAGAGATCATCTCTGTATGTTTGTTTCCTGATTGTTGATGCAATTACTTCCATTTGAAATCAATGACAGCAAGTGCAGCGCCTGTCTGCTTGCTGCTCCACTTGGCTTTGAAGGAGGTTGTCAGCAGAGGCGGCCTACAGTCACAGCCCTGCCTCGGGGTGCTGCCGAAGGGGAAAGTGCCCTCTACGGACTGCATTTCAGCCTGCAGCAGGGCTGCTGAACACAAGGACAAGCTCATAATGTACAATCCTAACTGTTAAGAGGAGTCTAGTTTGAGGGGACTTCAGATTGGGGATGGACAGAGCTCTGCAACTATCTTTGAGAAACCAAGCTGGATATACAGTTTCCTTGTTTCCCGAAATCCTCCTTATCTACCCAGTCCCTGAACCAGCAAATTGAAGCATCACTTGATGAGCAGGCAGCCAATCTGGACGACCCCCCGAGAGAAAACAACTTCACAGAGTTGAGGGTTTATTGCCAAGGTGTTCATCCTTCCCTGCCTTTTATTATTGCGTGTTTTTTTTAAATCACAGAAACCTACTGGTTTGCACGTTGAAGCCAGTGTCTTTTGCATTGTAGGCAAAGTAATCTGTACCAATGCTTCTTGAAATATCTTCTTCCGGATAGTGCTGCTGTCATAATCATATTGCTGTCAAAACAGACAAAAAGAGAAACAAGCCCAAACGTGTTTGCAGTTATTAATCACTCATAAGAGGAGATGGATCTTGTTATCCTGTAATTGGTGACGAGTGAATCCCAAAGGATACCACCATCACAGGCTCACTCAGGGGTTTGAAGTCCCATGCAGGCTATTTCAGCTTTTACAAAAATTCCCTAAAATCTGGTTTTCTGGAATCTCTTTCCCTCCATTTTCTTCTGCCTAGGCTAGAAATGTCCCCCTGATTGCTCTCTTCGGGTATTTCAGTGCTGCCTCTTCAGAAGTAACAAACTGTAGTGGCAGGCTAATTATAAAGCTAATATAAAATTATTTACCCAGATCCACATCATCATTTCCAGCTGATTTAAGTGCAATGAAAAGCCCTGCATACATAAATATTTTTACAGCTGTCTGCCCCGAATTAGATTTTACCCCCCTCCAAATGCACAGCTTTACTGTCACCAAATCCACCTGGATGGTAAGAGATACTTTCTTTCAAATACTGAGACAAATTCACATGAAATATATTCTCACTTTCCGAAAAGGCAGAACCCAAGGTCTGCCTGTGCAAATGCTGCTACCTTGCATTTACCTTCAGTACTCTCAGCTTGACTTTTTCAATGGTTGTTGCAACTTTCGCTGAGTCTGCCTGGCGACTTGGGGAGAACAACTGCTCGAAAGTATAAACTGCGTTTTCCATCAGCTAAAAATAATAATTAAAATATCTGTTAAAGACCAGTAACATAAAATTCCTACACACGTAAAGAAGCATGAAAAAGGTAACCGTTAACTTAAATGGTATTTCTGAGACAGTGAAATTGAGAAAGAATAATGGGCCTAAAATCAATAAAATATTTCAAGTACTTTAAATTATTGTGGAAGGTGAAGAAAAGCCTTGTTTAGTTTAGACTGCAACACTCAGGTTTGGAATGGGAAACCACAAAGAAGATTATCTAATGCAAGAGTATCAGAAAATGAAACTACCTCAACTTGCATCTTGAGTTTACAGGCAGGTCAATAATAGGAAGTCTGCTAAGGTAACTAAACAAACGGTTATATCTGAAAACTTACTCAGAGTAGATTCATTTATATTGTCCAAAATTGTTCTGCTGTATTTCAGTTCTCTGAAGGCTAACATGCACAGAAATGTTGCAATAAATAAAGCAAATTAAGCCTTGCTTAATTATTATGCTATCATAGCTTTCTTGTATAGCTTTAATGTCATGTCACCATCCAAACTGATGGCGACAAAGACAAAAACTAGAATCAATCATCTACATATAAAAGCCGGAGACAAAACTCATTATCCCTAATAAGAAGACTACCATTGACTCCTACCAGATTCTAATGGTCTTAATCATTAATAGTAGAGATAATTTTTCTAAAAGTAATTAATTAGTAGCTCTCCTTCGAATACAAATAATTATGAGCAAAAATCACAGAGAGTGCAATAATTTCTCACAGAATTATGTCAGGCTAAGTGTTTCCATTCCAATTTTACTATGTTCTTATCGAAGAAGTACAAGGACATCCAGGGAGGCTGTCCATATGGCCGGGTCTGCCTTTGCACCACACAGGAACATCCCAATCCAACAGGACTTCTTGTAGTTCGTAAATGAATATGTACATACATACGGTTAAAACATGCTTTTAATTCCTCCTCAGCTAGTAATACTTTCATGAATGAAAATAGGCAGTGACAAATGTTGAAGGCTGATTTTTATAACTGACTCTGCATATAACATAGGTTGAACTATAGAGACTGTATTGATAAGTGGAAATGGAGAAGATGGAGGTTTATTCAATTTGTTGTGCATCAGAAGGCTGGACAGTAAAGGCTCATGCACTGCAAGACCTTGGACATAAGAAAAAAGGATCAATGTAGAGTGAAGCGTAAGGGTAATTAAAATATGAACTACTCATTTTTTATTTCAATTTTTATTTGAAGCAAATCATAAATTGGTGTAGTCCTGGTGAAGTCACTAGAGCTGCTTTATGTATGCCAGTTGAGCATCACGCTCCCAGATTTCCTAAAATTGGCCACTAGAGGATGCCAGGCTCCCAAGCCAAGGAATCCTGCTCCAGCCTCTACCTGACTTAAATTTAAGCCAAAAGCTTCTTTTATGTTAAGACCATGCATGCAAAGCCATATCTGACCTTACTTGTTAAGAAACTACATGTCCGCGGACACAAAGTGAAGCCACTTACTATTTTAGTGAGAAAAATAACAGCCTTTTAAACGGAGAGAAGCAATAACAGCATTTTTAGAACAACTTGTGCTCTAATTTAACTTATTTATTGTGAATTTTTGGGAGGGTTCTGTTCAGGAAAAAAACCCACTTGGTTTGTATGGGGTATATTTTCTGTCTAGTTCTCTGTCTTGACTCGTGGCCTTCACTTACTGAAAGCCATTTTATTTGGCAGCATTTTGGAATGGTCCCCCCTGAAAGACCCAGACATGAAATCAGTGTTTTATTTCTGAATAATTCTTTGGCTGCTGACCATGGCAGTACTTAGAAGAAATTGCTTTTAGGAAAACCCTATCCCAGCACTGTGCTGGAGACTTGCTTTCCATATTCATAACTCCCACTTCACAGAACTGGACCAGCTCCATTTCACAAGGGTACCAACTGGATTACTTAAGTTTCTCAACTATGGATTCAAATCACAGGATTCAACATAGAGCTACAAGGTCAAATCTGCCTTGTGATCTGGCAATCGAAAGAAGTCTACTGGCCAGTTCCTAAAAGATTTCTGGACAGGCATCCAGAAGAAATAAAAGCAAAGCAAAATTATAGCCTATACCAAAACACTCTAGAGGGGAAAAAGAGGTGGTGTTCATTTTTCATCTGAAATGATGCAGTCACTTCAACCATTCCCATGAGAAGTGAAGTTGGTTAAAGCACCTACATGCAGCTACATCCGGACATCATCTGTATCCAAGTAACTGCGAGTTTCTAACACTAACTGCCTTACTTTATATTCATGAGAAAATAAACTACCAAGGAGGAGATATTCCATTTTGGTAAAAGATACTTAAGTTCATTCCTGAAAAATCAACCCTTGAGAATGGAAATCAGGTAGATTTTCACCACCCCACTGGTGCAAGCAAAACTTTCTCAGGTGCTGAGACACTGAGAATTCAGAATGTCAAGGTTCATGGGAAGAGATGATCCATCCAAAATTGTTCTGCCTTACTGAAAGTTTCATATGCATGCAATCTCACAAATATAAATGTCAAACAGCATCTAGCTGTGATTTTCTTACATTTTGTTACCTCTAATTTGAGAGAGATTCTGGAACTCTTGTGCAGCTTTACTGTGAAGCAGATTAGAAAGACAAACCTAACCTGTTCTCCCAGGAGGAAAAACTGGATCTTACAGTACCTCTTGCATGAAGTTCTGTGTCCTCTGAATCACAAAATCAATGTGATAGACCTTGAAGCGACTCTTGAGGTCTTGAAGGAGCTCCTGGAGGAGGTTCACTTTCAGATAGCAGGGCTCCATTTTCACAGAGTTGAATGGCAGGTTCATAAGCTGATCCACATTCTGCATTCCGGTGGAGGAAGAACAGGTTTTGAGAGAAAGCAACCAGAGGCAAATTTTTAATGGAGAATGTAACAGTGGCCCTAAAACAAATTCTGGTATCTATGCTCTAGTCACAGAAATACCGCAAGGCTTTCTAGAAGACAAAACCAAGTGCTAACATACTACCACCTGGGAAAGCAAATACTGCTTGCCTTTGCGCTAATGTAAAAGGCTCAGATATATTTTTGTCTTACCTCCTTTAGCTTTGTGATATCATTTGTCTTCTGGAAGTCCTGGATGATTTCATTAACTTCTTTATCAAAAAGCGAGCGGACTTCGGTGAATCCAGAGCTCACGGGACCCATGAGCTCCTCCAATATGGATGTGAGAAATGGCTGGATGTTTTCTGTGCAGCACTTCTGGGCAGGCTCAGAAACAGTGGCTGGAGAGCCAGACAATACAACGGTTGCATTTAGGCTACTCAGAGACACAGTGAAAAAAGTAATCTGAACTATCTACTTTATAATTCAGTAAATGTCTCTGTATTTTTCCCTGGAGTCACACCTCCACAAAGATGATGAGAGTGATGAAAGGAGAGTTTCTAGTTTTGTCAGTGACAAGGAAACATCGTTTCCCATGCCCCACCTAACCAAATGCTAGCAGCTTGGGGGCACTGTGAGAGCAGAGGAAAGGGCAGCTGTCAGTACTGACACACTGGGAGGCTTGCACAGAGCACGGCCACAGTGACTCTGTAAGAGAGTTATCCCAACTCAGTACTCTACGGTTCACTGAAAGCATCCTAATCTGGTATGTGAGAATATCAACAGGACATCCTGAGTTTTACCAAAACAGCTCCTCAACTGCCAGCTATTTATTTATTTGCTAGTTTAAGCAACATCAACTAATGTTTTGCCTGCTTTTTACACTTACTCTCATATTTATATATAGCAAAATTATAATTACTTCACATTAGTTTAAAAACACCTAAGAAGCCCTTTGGTTCAAGTACTCTTTGCTAGCCTATGAATTTGTCACATAACCAGAAACGGTTTTTGTGGCACATTCCTAGACATAAGGTCAAAACCACTATACTTCTAATTATTTTCATGTGACCTGTATCTTCATTACAAAAGGTTGTCCAAGTGAAAATGAAAACAGAACGAGCATCTCTAATCAGGATACTCAAAACCTGTCAGCTCTAAATCCAACTTGACAAGACCTGGTATTTTCACAGACACAGTAGCCACAGGTATCAGTTCCTGTCAAAGGCAGCAGAGGCTCAAAGCATTTGCTTTCTGAAAATTAGTGTCTCCAGTTGGATTTTTCAAAACACATGAGGATTTCAAAACAACGACATCTGGTAATTTGAGCAACACAATGGGAAACATTAAAACAATTACTCCAAAACACAGCTGTTCCTCCACTAACCTTTGATTTTTCCAGCTAAGAAGTTCTTGCAGTTCAGAATCTGATCCATGTCCGAGCGAATGGTTCCTTCAAGAGTTTTTGCAAAATCTCTGCATTCTTCTTTCAAGGTACTTAATCCTTCTGACACTTGCTGCTGGACTAAGCCATAAGTTTCTTCTACGATCTAAACCCAAATTAAATTAAGAAGCATTGATGAGAATCAGCACACACAGACAAGTGCCAGGAGAAAAAACTACTCTGCAAATACCAGTACTTACACCAAACCAGGCCCGCTTCCTATCATTCCTCTTTCCTTTCATTTTAGGCAGGATCATCGTCTGAAGGTTAGGCAGGAGTTCCTCCATCACAAGGTTGCTCAGGATCTATACAGTCAGAAGATTAAAATGACATGCTCACACACTGTTCTTCATCTGAAAACTGAGCACTTGCATCACGGAATGATGTGCAAAGACAGGCAACATCAAATGTACAACAGCTTAGCTATCCCAGGTTGCCAGGAGGGCTGGATTTAAAATATGAAGTATGCCTGAGGGAAGCTCCATGCACTTCATCTGAGGCATTTTTAACTGAAAGGCTTGGAGAAACCATGCAACAATTGATAACGGATTAACTAAGATGCTGAACTGAGATGCCTGTTAAAATTTACTGCATGCTATTATGAAATTGCCATGTGCAAATCAATGGAGATAAAATGATTGATATCAACCAAGCAACCAGATCATAAACATTTGAAAAGTTGGTTTGCTGACTGCTGCTTCCCCACACTGACCTTGTTCTGGACGCTCACACTATCCCAGAGGAGGTTATCATCGAAGAGAAATTGTTCTAAAGAGTCCTCAAAGGATGCTTCTCATAAGAATATAATTGTCCAAGAAAAGGAAGATATGACTGTACCAATGTGAATCTCCAGCACTTTTTCAGGTGAGCACCAACTTCCCAATTCAAACATGAAAATAAGGAGATCCCAGGAAAAACAAGATATAGGACAGAAATGGAACCCAGAAATGTTCGTAATCTGTGAATCAAATAATTCCATCTGTTTTTTTTTCAAAAATATGTAACATGATCCCAAAAATTCAATAGCTCCAGCCTAATCCTGAGGCAAAAAGGATAAAATAAATAGCTGCTGGAATTTGTTAAAAACTTTTCAAGAAATTATTTTTTGTCAGTAAAAAATAACTATAGTGTTCTAAAGCCAGTAAAACTTTCACACTGTAGAATTCATACACACTACATTCTCCTCCCAACACCTCTAGATTCTTGAACAAAAAAATATTAAAAACATATATCCTAGGAAGATATTCTGGGACAAAGTACAGCACAGCAGAAAGGCAGGGGGAAGAAAAGTGTCAAACGGACTTCTACACATCAAGTGTGTGTGATGGAATGAAGGGAAACTGAGGAAAAGGTATCATTGCTCCATGTTTTTATTACTGACAGTAAGTATACTGTCATTCTATCACTGCTGTATTTTTCTAAATTGACATGGAGTACTTTTCTCCTTCAAGAATGTTTTCACTTTGAAACAGGGTTCAGTGGTTGTAGAACAGACACATAACCCTCTCTGATCTCAGCATCTAACTGGCAATTTGGTCTTGCAGATGGTTCCAATTAGAAAGAAAAGACATCAGACTGGGAATACAGATGATACCAATTTTGAGGAGTGGTCAATACGCTGGCAAGCAAGGCTGCTATTCAAAGAGACCTAGATGGGCTGAAGAAATGGGTGGACAAAAACCCCATGAAGTTCATCAAAAGCAAATGCGTAGTTCAACATCTGGGATGGAACAATCCCATGTACCAGTACAGGCTGGCAACAGCTGCCTGGAAAGCAGTTTTTCAGAGAAGGCCTTGGGCATCCTGATGGACAAAACATTCAACATGGGTCTGCAGGGTGCCCTCGCAGCAAAGGGCAACAGCAGGTCGAGGGAGGAGAACGTTCCCCTCTATTCAGCACTTGTCAGACCGCAACCGGTTGCGGTGTCCAGTTTTGATCTCCTCAGTACAGGACAAATCTTAACACACTGGAGTTAGCCCAGCAGAGGCCATCAAGATGGTCAGGGGATAGAGCACATGACATGTGAGGAGAGGTGGAGGGAACTGGGTTTGCTCAGCCTGAAGATGATGAGGCTCAGGGGAGACCTTATTGCTGTCTACAACTACATAACAGAGGATGCTGGGCAGACAGAGCCAGACTTTTCTTGGAAATGCACAGGGAAAGAAAGAAGGCGATGGCTACAAGTAGCAACAAGGGAAATAGGAATCAGGTATAAGAAATGTTTTTTACCATGAGGGCAGTCATGGGAACAAGTCGTGCAATCTCCAGCCTTGGATATCTTCAGAACTCCACTGCACAAAGCCCTTAAGTTGGCTCTGCTTTGAGTGGGGGTCTGGGCCAAACAACCTCCAGAGATCCCCTTTTAACTACATTACTCTCTGGTTCTGTGGTTCTCTTGACAGCATAACCTAGCTTTGTACAGAAGAAGGATCAATGTCTGGCTTTTCTGATACAGAAAGAATAAAATGGTGTGAGACAGATTCCTGGTTTCATTCACTGGCACCCATTGTAGAAGTTTTCTTCAGCATCATCCACTCTCTCAGGCTTTGCACCTCCTCTGCCTAGATATGAACTACAACTTCTTTCTTGCCCATCCTACGCAGATACACCAAGCTGGCAATAAATATGCAGTTATAGGCACACATCTGGTTTTGAGAGTCTAGGCTTTCCTCTCTTTTTTTTTTTATGTATGGACACCTTATCTCTGACCTGAGAAAGCTGCAAGACCTCTCTTTCTCCTCCACTTTCCTAATGCTGTTGGCCACCAAGGCAGCTTACTCACGCAGGGAGAGGCAGTTCATCATGGGAGCTGCCGTATTTCTATTTCTTTGTGATCTCAGGTCTCTGAACACACTTCCTATGGAGGCATCTATCAGTGCTGGGGACATATGCTGGATTCTTGAATTTCTCTACTTAAAGCATCTTGATTTTGAACCAAAGACCTCAGTCCCATATTTGTTCAGTCATTACTGACCCTCAGGATTCAGAGGAGTGAGGAATCTGGACATGTTTGTTTTCTGTTCATAGATCTTGCCCAGGTATGGTCATACTGGCCCACAGCTACAGATGCACAGCTGCCAATTGCTGACGACAGAGGCGAAGTATTGTGCATGTGCTATACAGAACGGCACATAACCCTTTCATCAAGGCTTTTTATCTGTCCCGACTGTACAGCACATATGAGGTTGTCCACAGCCTCCTGAAAGCTTTGAAGTGCAGTGGATATCCTGCAAATCACAGGAGACATAGTAACCCTATAAAAAAGCAGGCAAAATGCATCTTAAGGTTCTGTACATTTCTCATTTCCTCTGGATAAAGAATTACAAGCTTACTCAACACTTTTATTAAAGTCTCACAGACAAAGTACATAGTCCTCATTCCTCTCCAATGGGGCTTGAACAGCGTTTTTACTAAGTGATGTGTATTTGAAACCAGCTCTTTCCCTTGCTTCAACAACAGCCCAACACGCTCCTCATTCAAGGATCACTGCTCTGATGTACCCAGCCACTGGCTGAGCCAACAGAGTGCAAAAACACCGCTCAACTTCACATTTTCATCATGTTTGGAGTGCCAGTGCTTCCTGACATTCAACCTCATGTGTTACGGCTGCCTGAGAGAGGTTTAGATACGCACCAACAACATGATAGGGAAATGGCAGGAATTTAGACTGCAAAAGTTAAGAAATGGCTCTGTCTGCATGCCACGCGGTGTAAACCAGAGTACCTCCTGGGCATAAGACAGCCCCTACAGAAATATAGCACACAACACTCTACTTATTAATACACTTTTCATACACCTATAATATGCAATACCCTATTTTCGCTGTTTCATATAACTAAAGTAATTACAGATTATGCCACAGCACCACGCAAATTCAGCTCTGCTGACTCAAACACCTGTCAAATCCAATTGACTAATGCATGTCCTAAACTAATGAGCCACTTAAAAAAAATCCCATGAAAAACCCAAACTAGAGCACCACAGACCAAATAATGTATCAAACATATTCAGAAGAACATGAGCTCTCTGGCAAGATTTTTAGGAATGCTGGATTGGCTTTATATTTCTATACTGAAAGGTGCACTGTAGGGTTTGAATTTTTTAATCCCTTGTTCACCTATCCTTGATTTACCAATATGTTATTTCTACATAACTTTTACAACACAAAATAAATTAGTAGGTCTTCAGACGAGTGACTGGATACTTGCTAATACTACATCCATGTTGCAGTACCTAGGCAGAACCGCGTGAGCTAATGCTGCAGAGACTCTGTCATTATAAATGAATGTCAGGGAATATATTTATTGGCATTCTGCAGAGATTTTTACAGCTTGTTCCAAACCATTCACTTCACTTGGAGATTTGCCTAAAATAATTACTGCATTTGGTCAAAGCAGGCATGAGAACACACTATACTTACAGAATGAATTATTACTAAGAAGATAACAGCGTAACTAGTCTGGGTGTCCTCTGATTACAGTTCTCTTGAGGTATATGGGTTATGAGTAAGTAGTTTGGCAAGCAACAGGAAAATATCAACATAAAATGAAACTAGCACCACTATAGCTCCATAACTTGAGGGAGGAGGGGAGAAGAGAAAAACCCTCACTCACTCCACTGGAAGGATGGAACTCCTTATAATAAGGATTTTTTTTATCAGATATTAGGACACTTCAATCCCTGCCACAATAGGAAAGCTGCTGTTTATAAAGTCTTCTCCAGTTTCCAACTTTTTCAGCAGTTCCAAGGTAGACTTCTCCTAAAAGAATAATCTAGTTTCTTAAAACAAAACCCTGGATTGTGAAGTCTCCATCAGGCTTTTTTCCGTTTTCCCAAAGGGAAGACAGATTTCATCAAGCAAAACACCCAGCAGCTGGTACTAAAGTAAATAATTGCTGCTTGAGAGCTCAGTGCTTTGGAAAAAATTTATAAATCAGGGCCCAAATAATGTCTCAATTGCACTAAAATGCATCTGGAGTGATGCCAAAGGGATCGGTAGAGTTACTTCAGCTACCATCAGTGCTCCAAAGCTGCTTAGTCAGGTGCCCAAATATGGACCCAGACCCTGAGCTTAGCATCTCATTTCTGAAGAACTAAAGTACACAAATTTTTGGTGTTTAACTGTGACTGCTACTATGCAAGACTCTGTTTCAGAAGCCTGGCACAAGAAGTAGGTCTACTAGTTTATCCGCTCAGGATTAAAATCTAAATAAAGAGATTCTTCAAAATTTATGTTTGGCTGCTATTCTGTTCTTCGTAAAGCCTGATCTCCCATGGTGGCATCTGGAGGCATCAGAGGCCAAGCAACGGGAAAATGGTGTGTTCAGTAACAAAGGTAATAGCAAGAGAAGGAAAAACTCTCTCTTACCTGAAAAATAACTGTCATGAAAAGATGGAAAAACAGGGGACAGCCCAACGCAGCTGACAGCAAGCATCTGCTGCCTGCAAACCGTGTGTGCTGAGTTTGGTGTGTGTTGCTTTTGGTCTCATCAATTTACCAAAACTATAAACAGCAGCAAACGTGGTAGTGAAACATGAGCAAGTGCCTTGTTTTAGGCACAGCATTAATTCACCAATTTATGGCATGCTATAGAATTAAAGTAGATGTATTGAGCTTTTAGTGGAAATGTGGCCGTCCCTACATTCCAGCACAACTTTAGTTCACAGCACACATTCTTTCACTTTCTAGAACTCAGAATGAGGTTTATTAAAAAAGAAATATCACTTACATATCCATAAGAAGTATCTTGAAATCTTGGGTATTTCTCCCTATTAGGTTTTCTTTTTTAAAAAATGCCATTTTTTCCCAAGAGGCTTTACAACTTTCACTATCCTCAGAGCTGTCATAAGCCAAAAAATAAAAAAGTCAGGAAGGTATTATTTTACCTCTTTTTCATTGCCAGTTATCATTTCCCATGTCCCATAGTGGCCCTTCTCCTGCCGGAAGAACTGAATGGCTTCTAAGAACGCTTCGACTTCATATGTGGTCTGCTTGAGAAAATCTAAAGAAAACAAAAGTAACACAAAGGATTTACTCATAAATAACCTTTTAAAAAATAACCATCCCTTTTGAAGCTATTTTCCTGTTCTGCATGCATCCAGCAGTAATATATTTAAATAATTTATTAAACTCGAATATCTGAAGACCTTGGGCTTTCATTAAGATTTAAAAGCACAATGTTCATCCATCACATTGCACATATAAACTATCATAAGGCTTCCCATCTAAGTTGATAAGTAAAACCAACGCCAGCAAGTGCTAATACGGAGTACATGATAAGGTAAGAGTTTTACGGCAGCAAGCCGGGTCTGTGTTAGACTTTGACAAGGCAGTCGTTAACATATGAAAGCTCATCCCTTGCCTTTATACCTATAAGCAATGCAAGATGGTACATGGGAAGGCTTTGACAGCAGGTACCAGGGCCAAGAGTTGGGAGCTTCTGCTTTGTTAATTTGAGATAAGATTATGAATTAAGATGCTGATAGTCAGCTCATTGCAGCATGTTGATAAATTGCTGAACCCTGAGTTAACGCTCCCCAATAATCTTTTATGATGTCCTTTGTTTTATTAAGGAATTGATGAACAACAAGATTTTTCATGGACATAGAATAAAACAGTGGACAAAGTAAGTACCGTGCTCACACCAATTAAGCACAAAAACTTCTGACAAAATTGTGCTGCTTTCCCTAAATATCTCAGGAATGTTTAACCACAGCCCTGGAGTATCTGGCTATCGTCCACGGCTACTGCTGCTAGATGGTAGCTCTTCCCAAGAACAATGTGCCAGCCTGGGGACTCTTTCTTGTACAAATGAGACGACAGCACAGAAAAACCTGACAAGTGGCTGAGCTAGTTTGCTCTTACAAACTCCGAATAACCAGTCATGCAACAGAAATTATATCTCAGGCAATGTGTTCTTTCCAAACTGCTGAAGGCTTTCAAGACAGCTGCAGCCAACAGTCTTCTTCACATGAGAGTGCACAAAGCCACAGCTAATTAAGACTGCAACAGCAGTCACGCAGCAGAACTAGCTTGTCATGATTTGGGGAGAGACAGTCTTTCTGCCTCAAAACGTGTAGAAGCTCCCTAGAGCAATTAGGCTGCTTGACAAAGCTGAGTAAGAATTTTGGGCTGAAAAACCACCACTCAAATACTTCAGGAATTTAACTGCTGTGTCTTTGCTATGAAACAGAGCTTCAGGATTATTGTGAGGATTATTATCTTAAGGGAAAAACAAAGCCACAATGGTTTATTGTTCCCTCTGCAAGGTTATCTAGTTGCTGTCTTGATCAGCTGAAGTCCTGTTGTGCACACATTAGGAAGAAAGGAGGGAAGAAGAAGAATGGTAATTCTCTCAAAGGTAAGTATGCCGCTCTAAAAGATGTACAAACAATTGTTATGTGGAGCATCAAAGAGTAAATTCTCAAGCCTTGTCTGTCAAGCAAGACACTTCTTTCGACTTGTTCAGGAAACTTCTAAAGAGAGAAGCTTTATAGGAGGCTTGCACAGATGCCAAGGGGAATACAGGGATTATACAAATTATGGGAAACACAAAGGCTGCAGTAATGCCTGAAAGGTCTCCTCCGCATGCTTTACACTAAATGGAAAGCTACAGAAACCTACAATTAATTTCATCAGTGTTTCACTACCTGAAATGCTACTGGCTTGAAAACAGTGCTGTATAGATTTTATCTGCATGGAGGGCAATGAGGTTTCAGAGCCCAAACATCAGAATTTGCCCTTTCAGAGTTTCCCCTGGGTGTAATAATTACTTCAGGAAGGTATGTGATACACAGTGAGGTGCAGGCAATGCTCTCTCCGTGCCATTCTATAGATAACTGTCGCTGTTTTGCAGATATTTGAAGGTCCAGAATGATCACACAATTTCTTTAAGCTCAGATGATGACCAAACATGAGAAAATCAGCCCAGTAAAATCCCAACCATTCCTTCACTGCTGCCTCCGTGATTTACAGCATTTTTAATAGCAAGTCACAACAGGATGCTACAGTATCAGTAAGAGCTGTAAGTCAGGCTGTTCAGTTCCAAGAGAAGAATGTCCTCTGATGGCAGCTTTAATGAAAGAATAGAGTATTCCATCTGAGAAGCTGGTGGAGCATTGCATCTGAAAGCTTTTGTCGTCCCAAAATTAAACGCTGAATATTTCAGCAAGAAAAGGGCCGGGCCCAGCTGGAGGATGGGAGAACTGCAATTCCCGCAGCCCCCCGATCATGACTCACATGTTTTCCTTCTTCACAGCTGTGCTCCCTCCTAACCAAAAGGGACAAAAGACCATCCAAAGGGCTGGACCTTGGACCTGCTGAGACGATCATGTGCCAATTCTGACAAGAGTCTCCCCTCTTAGACAATCAAGTTTTAACCTCCATGCTCAAGGGAGTATTTTCTCTCTGTTCTGACTCTCCCCAATCTGATAGAGAACTGGGAAAAAGGTGCTAAAAGTTGAAGAGCAATTCATTTGAATAGTTCATGGGAAAAATATCAAGCTGTAAGTACCATAAAATCCCAATCATACATTCCTTCTTGCACCAGTAAACACTGGAGAAAAACACAACTATGGCAGTCTTACTCCAAAACCATCTCAAAGCAAAAAGGAAGCTTTATGCTTCAAGGCTACCACAATTGCTTAATTTAGGCAATTTCATTCTCACTTTCCATAGGAGGAAAAGATTGCATCAGCAATAAGGCACTGAACAACTAGATCCATCCAGCACTGGGCTGTGCAGAAGCTGTTGGAGAGGAACACAAGACAGAAGCACATTCATGGAATATGGCTCAAGAAAAGGGAATTGTACCCAAGCTGAAAGGCACTGTGGTGCACAGTCTCCAAGATTTCAGCAGGGAAGAGCTGCAGCTTCTATAAATCGGATCTAGCAGTTTATGAAAAGACTAGAGGACTGCAGCCAGCTCCGTTATGCCATGACAAAGAAGGAAAACAATGACTAAACTGTCAGGGTACTCCCGCTTGCGTGCAAGAGAGAGGATGGCGCGTGGGAGATGGAAGCAGATGCTGCAGCTGCAAACAGGGCAGGTGGTAAACCCCAGCGGTAACAGGAACAATTGTTCATCAGCAGAACAGACAACGTGTACTTCACTCTCCTGAACGCCCTTGCAGGGTCTTACCCTTCAACAGATCTGTCTAGCACCCATCATGAGCGATGCAACTGTCACTGCTGTTTGTAGAAACTGGAGCATGCCAGGGGAGCTTGGTGCAGTGGTGGTTGTACGTCATCCTTATCCAGCTCCCGTACAAAGCTACAAATTTTACCAAATGTCCACCAGCATAAGGTTGGTGAGGCTTTACAGGTACCCAGACTGCTGCTACAAGCTTAATCCTGGCTGGTCTGCACTGGGAAAGCTACCCAAGCAGCTTCTTCAGTTGCTAATGAATATAACATCAGCTTATTTGTGGAGAGCAAAATTCAGTTTGTTCTGTTTAACTTTAAAATAAGAAAACCCACCTAGAGACTTGATCTTTACATATCCAAGTGTGGAACCTAATTTTAATAACAGGTAAGATATTGCTAACCATAGATTCATTTCACAAACATAACAATAACTGCTATGAAGCCCCTTTTTAAAAGAAGGACATCTGGAAACACCATGACTTTATAAATCTCCCCAAATCTGCATGTCTCTGAGGCACAGCTGAGTTTGTTCAGTACTGCAGAGAGGTGTCTGTAGGAATGAGCTTCCTTGCAGCATATAAACAGTTTAAATCCCTCTTAAAGAAAAAAAAAATCTCAAGCCTTAACTCATCAAAATGATACACAGAGGACCAGGCTACTCGACACCCACTAAGACTGCAGTCACACCTGGTGCAGAAGTGTTAACTCAGAGGGGCCTGTTCCTAATTTCAGATGTATTCCCAGCTGCTGCTTGCAGTCTCCTAACAAGGTGCTCCAGGCTATAAGCTGTGGCTCCTTCTTTGTCACTTGGCAAATGAGTTTCTGGTCAGATGGGTGAGTAACAACGAAATCTTCAGTCCTGAGTTCCTACATGCTCTCTCACCCATGGCAGGACAGCTGCACCTTTATTTGAAGATGAATGCGTTGCTGGCATGTTGTTTAAAAGCCCCTCGGGAAAAGCTATCTGAACAATTTTTCTAGCTTGCTAACACTTCTTGTGCATGTCTGAAGACAGCAGATGAAATTAATTGCCCTGGTGAATTCAGTCTCAACCTGCCTTACATCAGTCAAAACACTGAAAACCTCTGTGCAAAAACTTCTAGAAATAGGCCTTGTTACCAGAAAGGATGAGTGCCTCTGGCTAAAATTGCGGATTTTCAGCAAATCTGGACAATGTGAAATCTGTATTCGAACATTCCGGTTCAAATTTTGTATCTGTATGCACTGCAGACTGCTGCGTCAGATCTCTTGCTGTGCTTTGTAACAGAAAGCTCAAAACCAGCTGACGTTTAATCACTTAGATGCTGATTTTTTCTTAGGTACAGTTGAAGGGAGTTGCCTCTTTAACGTTACATATCTTAACCTGCCAGGCTGGCTGTTAAAACGCGAGTATTTCAAAATCCAGTCTAAACTGTGTGCCCCTCTGAACAATACTTATCATTAATGAAGCTATTCAAACTCAATATTGCAGCATGAAAGAGGAGGCTAAAATCGTCATCAAATGACAGGAATGCCAACAGGCATTGGAAGACAGATGGCGTATTGTTTATCCACTTAAAAAATACAAAGGCAATAAGTAAAGTCTTCATATAAGTAATAGCACAGCTAATTTCTATACCGCTCATGCAACCGCATGGAAAAGTCTGTGTTTGGGAAGAGCGGGGAATTTTTTTCTCCAGATCCTGGTGGGACTTCAGTCAGATGTGGTAACCAGACAGCAAGAATTTTCCACCTCCCAGAACTGATGGAGTGGTTTGCTCTACGGAGACATTAGTGGTTCACAGCTCTGTTCTGAGTCTTGGCCAATTCTGCAAACTGGGACTCGCTGATTTTTGGACACAGCAGCAGCATTACGCGTTAAACTGTTCAGAGAGCCAAGGAACTGCCGTCAGGATGTTTTATGATGTGTAAAAACTGAATATGCCATTCTTCAAAACAAACCGAGTGCCCCTATTGCAATCCAGTCAATGTCCTTCTCCAATATGGGCTTTTATTACAATAAATTTATTGCTTTTATTGTTAATAAAGTGAAGGGGTATATTAACTGTGGACAAAATGCTTTATCAAAGCAGGCTAAACCACTAGAGTAATTGAAGCTTTTTGGACAACATTTCACAAAAAGCTGAGGCTCAAAGATGTAGATGACCAAGTGTTAAAACAGAATCCAGAAGTCTGAGCTCACAGGGCACAGGTTTTAATTAAAGATATGCTGATTCTCACATAACGCCCATCATCTGACCACCAAAACTCGGAAGTTATCCACCCTGGCTTCATCTGTTTGCTGCAGCACTCACATCTGCATAGACACTCCTGAGCTGGAGAGTTGCCTACAGTTTGGTGAAAGATTCTGCATTCAGTGAATATTATTTTCCATGCGGTCCCTGAGTTCTTCCTGCAGGCAATGACAACTGATATCAAAGCGATCTAGCATCCAGCGATGGCCATGTTTATAAGAGACGATCACGTAAAGGCCCGTGACAACAACAACTGCAGCTTGGTCAAATGTGTCTTCCCAACACAAGTCCCTAACAACCTGATATACTTTTTAGTTCCCTCCCACAAGACAGCAGGGCCCATGAATACCCCCTCAAATCTGCCAAAAAACACAGGCTGACTTTGGTTAAGGAGTGGGAAAGACAGAAGGACAGTCACTGGAAGGAAATGAAGATGACCAAGGAGTCAAGTTTGGTGGCCTTTCAACTGATGGGGAGAATGTTTGTCACATTTTTGGAATATGATAAATCGGTAGAAATGGCATTTATTTTTATGTGATCTCACAATAATATTTGCTTGCTTCCTCATCTATTTGGTGGAAGGATGGCTCAGGCGAAGGCAGTGCCAAAACATGTATTTTGTAGCTCTTTCTTGCCGATCACCTCACAGCATTTTGTTGGGACAAGAAAAATCTCTGGACAGGTATCGGTGAAGGGCCTTCCTCCCTATGATGCTACAAATAGATAGTAGGAGGTGGATAAAGCTGAAAAACACACAGAATTTTGTCTTGTCTTTGGTTTCAGCAGTCTCAAAAGATGGTGCCTCCACCACTTACTCTCTCCACTGGACACTGCTACCCACAATGGAACAGTTTTCATGCTAATACAAATTACATTTCCCCAATTTTCCTGTCCTTCCAAGTGATCCTCCTTTCACCTTGGCATCTGTTTCTTTCAAACATATTTAGATTGTTGTCTTTCCTCTGCTTTCGATTAAACATGCTTTTTTAATTTTAAAAAAGTCTAACTGATTTTTTTTTCCAATTTAGTTCCTTTAAAACAAAAGCTGTTAAAAAAAGAAAATATACAACCCTAAAACAGAGGGAGGCTGCTGAAAGAAAAGGCTGCTATTTTCAAAAAGTGTGATGGCTCAACCATACACAGGACATTTCCATCTCTTGTACCGGTACTTCAAAGAAACCTATTGCATGCAGCCAGCTGCTGAAGGATTTGGGGTGAAGGCAGCTGGAGAACATCAGGAAATAAAAGACATTCCTGCAGTCAAGGAATCATTCTGCCAACCTCCCAACACCACAATTAGGGAATGTCCATCAAATAATAAATTAACATGATGAAGAATGATTTCCCTTTCTAACAGTGATCTTTTTAGCACAGGTTTCCTGCAATAGCATTTTTTCCTAGGATTTCTGGTAACACCTTCCTGGGAGTTATTTGCCCTGGATAGGGACAGCGGTAATTACTGTCTGTTGCTCATATAGTTTCTGCTTAATGATGAGCAACTTTCAACATTCTACTGTGAGGGCCTTGAGTAATATCATCATGTGGAGAATGATGGACAGGACACTGCGAATCGCTAAGAGAGAGTAAGACCATCCAATCATCATGTTATCATAGGGCAAAAAGCGACCACCTCAGTTCCCAGCATAGTTTAAGAACTGCTGCTTGTAAGATATTACAGAAAGTTGGTAAGAAAGGCAATGTCAAACATCTCCAAAAAATGAGCTTCTGAAAGTTTCTATCTCCAAAACATAAGCAAATGGTCCTAATGCAAAGGGGAGAGCAGGTAAGGAAATGCAAGTGAATCCATCTGCTTGAACGTGGGGAGATGAGGAGAGCTTGGGAACTGGACCTCAGGAAAAGAGAGTTCACCCAGGGCTTGTAACACAGCTACAGTACCTCTAGAAATGATCCTCTAAAAAAAAGGACACATCATTCACTTTTACAAAATGGACTCCTGTCATGTTATTATCCAAAATGAGAACAAAGTGAAGTATAATGCTCTGGGTCTGAGCAGCATCAGCCTTCCAGCTCTGATGTTTTCCTGAGAGCAATGAATATTATTCATAGATCATGTGGTATTAAGCTGCTAACCACCAACAGAAGCTAGATGATGTCATTTCCAAACAGGATACCACCCTGCAATAATACGCTGTATTTATAGCGAATACAGTTTTGCAGCACAAGTTCCCTCTGAGACCATCATTCAACATTCAGCGGGTTTAACTATCTGCTTTGCAACACGCAATGCCTGGATTAGAGATGTTCAAAGCAGCACGAGACAGATTAGAAGGGACCTCCCCTCTGCTGGGACCAGCAGCTTTGTGTTTCATAGTCTAAAATATGAATGCACCATATGAACACACAGAAAGAATCACAGCATCATTTATCTCTGACAATTTCCAAGCACTTTCCAAACCAGCTACTGTACTCCTGGTGCAAGTTAGAATTTTTCTGCTGCTAAACTTTGAAGCTGGAACTCAAACACAACCTTACAGCTGCCCAAATGAGTATCTTCACAGCTCCCAAAATAGGCTTGCGTGGTGGGCACAATGCAGTTGCTCTTCTGCACCACCCCACGCTTGGTAATATATAAGAAAAGGAGAGTCAGTCCAAGACGTGGAGGTGACAGGTAGGAAGAAGGTAATCACAGATAGGATTTTAGCACATTAATCATCTTGGTGTTTCAGAATGAAAATACCTCCTACAGACTGAAAATCCGGACTACAGTAAGTACACTTCGTGGAAATGCAAAAGCTACGCTGATTGAAAGAACTATGTCATAGAGCAAAAATATCCCAGAAAGAGGAAAAACAGTCTTATTTTAAGAAAAATATTCCAAATGATACAAAAAATTTCTAAATTGTGTCCTAAAACATTTCAGGAGTTTCGTAGCACCCCGCAAGCCTCATCAAAGATATTTATAGCAGAATGGTTTTGAATGTTATGACAGCATTAATATTTCTGTGGAAGTTTACACATCGGTTTTGAAAAGTCCATTTGGACCTCAGATATCTGTCTGATGAAAGACCAGCCATAGTCTCAGCTACTCATGGATCACAGGAGATCTGATCTTATTAACCATAAAGTGATTTAACTAAAGTGCAGCAGCTGCAGTGAGAGCAGCCAAGACACAAGTCCCAGGTGTGAGTCAGGCGACGGGCTGAATACTCTGCCTCCATTTGTACCTCTTCCCACCCCAAATTATCACTAAAACCTTCAGAAAGGTCTTGCTTCCATCCCAGTGCAGAAGGACATTTTTCTTTAGCATCCAAAAAAGTAATTTCCTCCTCAGTTCTACTTTAATTGGTCCTTCCGCATGTCATCTCAAAAAAGCAACAAGAAAATCCTTTTCGTCAGCTGCCCCCCGCAGAGAAGAAAAGCCAGCCTGTTTGCAACATGAAGACTAAAAAACCTTTCCAAAGGCCTGTTTGGACTTGTGGCAGCAGCTTTGCTCTGTATGTGGAGATATATAACCTTCAGCTTAAGTATTTAATGTCATCTTCTCAATCTTTATCAACACTTCAGTAATTATTTTGAATTATAGCCAAAAGTGTTGGAAAGCCCTACATGTACTATATACACACGACGTAGGAAAGCTAGAAATAACCACGAGAAAAACACCTGCCAGCTAAATGCAGAGTTGAAAAAGGAAATGTGGACACAGCTAGTGGCAACTCTAAAAGCCAGAGATGGAGAAAAAAAATATTCTGAAGCCGTCCTAGCTGTCCTGACGTAGCAAAGATGTGACAGAATGCCCCACATGAGCTTAAAAGTACATCTTGTATTTCTCTCTTGCCTAATGTACTTCTCTATTGTACTTCTTCCATGTATTTATTTCTCTAATTTTTTTGTTGTTTTTGGTGAAATTGGAGATGACAGGATATGGTTTTGAAAGTCCCTCAGCTTCCTGTATCATGAGGGTGATTATCAAGATAAGGATGTGAAATCAAACCAGATGAAAAAAAAAAAAAAACCAACATGAAGCAAAACTTCGTGTCTCCCAGAATTAGCTAGTTGTATTTTCCTTCTCATCATGCAGACTTCCATCTATCTCGCATCAAGTGATGGGGCTTCTTCACTTTTAACAGCAAATACCAAGTGAAACACAATAGCTGGTAACATTGTATAGGAAATGAGAAGACCTCTTAAAATAACAAAAAATTAAATAAGCATTCGGAAGAAACTTCAGTCTGATTTTCAGGGCATACAAACAAAAGGATTAAAAACTGGAGAATGGGAAATATTAGAGAACAGTGAATAATATTTTGAGCATTTATTGCCATTTTCAGACTGACAGCACTTCCCCCTTGGGCGTTAGGTGGCCATTTCAGTGGTAAATTCCCCCCCAAAGTTGAGGTAGTGCAGTTCTCACCATTTCACTACTTTCCCTCCAAAAAATTAAGAAGGGAACCAGAGTAAGTCCAGGCTGCGGATGAAAGTGGAGGAGATAAAGGCAAACCCATTAATTGCATGCTACAGCCTACAACTAAACTGGGAGTAGTGGTTTAGGAAACTGGAGGAAAAAATGAAGCCACTTTCTTCCACATTCCACTTCAAATCAAGCACAGCTTCTTTAAAAACCCAAGAAGTATTTAAAACTAAATATTGCATAAAATCCTACACTGATGAAGGTCTGACCTCCACAGACACTTGAGAAGAACAGGCCCCCTGGAAGTAATAGGGAACAGTCAGCAGCTCCTCCCTGTCAACCTAAGAAAAACTCAACTAAGGCAAAACTTAGGGAGGGAAAGTTAAAAAACAGTATTATGGGCAGAAAGTTCTCCTTCTTGCCACCCCTTCTGTTGGGAAGTTGATACAAAAGTGGTATTCGGATATAGATTTTTTGTTACATGCTGCTATTCTCCTGAATTAATTATGAATCATCAAAACGGAAACAAATGCAGTAATAGGTTTTATATAATGATGTAATGTAGGTTCTTTAGCTATAAATCTAACGTGGCCAACAATACTAATTATTTGCTAAAGCCAGTAAGGCCATACTTAGTACACTGTAAATGCATCCCAGCTAAGAGCAGATCAGAAAACAAGAGTTCTCCAGTAACTCTCGAAACTGCATCTTCTGCAACAGCTATCTTTTCTATTGACACATTTGTCCTTTGAAACATTTATTTCTCAGGAAAATACAGCAAATGTCCTGTGGCAAAAGGAACAGGCTAGCGAAGCGAACATTGAAAATTTAATTGTGTGGCCCTGTATCCAGAGAACTGTGTGTCCTTCCCTGTCTGTGGAATTATCTTTATCAAGAGCCATCACTAGGTCATACTACTCCACACCACCATATTTTATTATTGACTCCTCTGTACCTGTTGGCTTGTTGTTCTTCTGCAAAGAACATTTTTCGGCCAAGCTGTTCTACATTTAGAGCCCTGCCCTCACTGTTATCTTTCTATATGAATATTTATGCCATTTAGCTAATTTAACTCACCCTTTCACTTATCATATTCATTGATCACAGCCAAGCAGCTTTGAAACCAGTAAATATGCCCATTACAATGTTTTATACTCTACGCCTAGGTAATAAATTCCATGAGAAATGAATCGTGGCATTTCAGAGCTGCACACAAAGTTCTTTAATGCAGTCCACTGAAGTCCTTAATTACAAAGCTGGAAAGGAATGGACAGTTTGGAGGGAGGGAAGCTTTTTGATGGAGCTTTTGTAAAACAGTTTTGAGATAATGGCCAAGATTAGATAGATGGTAGCACCTCTATACTGAGTATGCAAATTTACAGTCATCTTTTTTTTTCCTGGGAGCAAAGTTACACAGTCATTAATTTTCACAGACGGGTCACACACTGAATGGTGAAAAGCAATTTTGAAATACATTTGACTCAAACTCAGCCAGAAAAAGGAATCAAATGCAAACAGGGCTTATGTTAGAGTTGCGAAATCTGGTAGCCCAATACCTGCAGCCTTCATTACATCCGTCCCCACCTGTCCCCACTCAATAGCAGGTCCAGACCTATACTCCCCAGCAGTAACTCTCAGACCCCCGTGTCTCTTCAGTGGCTGGTTCGAACCTGTGGTCCCTCCAGTACCGGTCCCAATCCTATGGTCTCTCTGCTTGCTGGCTCCCAAACCTGATGAAGCATGGACGAGCATAATGACCAGCCTCCTGGTTACACCCAACTGACCCCATTTATTCCCCTTTTCCCTCTGTTATCCCATATTTGTTCCTCTTCAACCGGCTTTGATCCTTCCCTTTTCCCACCTTTGGTCCTTCCCCTAAACACCCCATAAAAAATCTTGCATATTTCCAGTCTCCTGGAAAAAAACCCACTTTACACAATCCCCAAATGCTCTTCCCTTACATCCCATAATGAGTCCCGTTCCTGCTTAGGTATTGACAGCCCTGCAGACTGTGAGGTGGTTGGGGACAGCTGCGGTGGCCACCCGGGTGGGTTCCACAGCAGGACTGTGAGCGAAGCGTCCACCACTGAGCACCAGGGCAGCCGGGTTGGGGCTCCCCTCTGCATCCATCACTTTGTTGGGGTTCCTCTGCTGCTCCCTGGACACTTGTGTTTTCATCGATTAGCCTTTAATCACACAATCTCATGGCTTAAAACCCAAAAAGCATTTGATCTCCTCCCCAAATCCTGAGGCATCACAAAAGCCAGCTTGCAAAGTGCAAAGCAGGAGCTGCCCAGATGAATCACCGAACTGGGATGACTTCTGTACACAGATTAATCACTCAATCAACTTTCAGAGCAAGAGTAATTCAGAGAATCTCAGCGTATGTGTCCCATTGTGCTATTTTTAAAGCCATGACCTGTCAGGTCCTGATTGGCTTAGGCTCATTTTAAAGGTTTTAAATATGCTTTATCCAAACTGTACTCAAGAAGGGTGGAAAACATCTACATATTTCACTGATAACGAAGAAAATCATTGTCCTCTCGAACTGTAAACCCTTAGCAATCAGCATGAAGGACAAACACAATAGGAAAATTTGGACAAACCTGCAATCCATACATCTGAATCATATTTGCAAGTGGCGATCACTAAATCCAAACACTTTTGTAATTATTCTCCTGACCATGAGTTTGGACCAGAAAACCCAGAAACACAGGCTGGACCAGTTATTTATATTTGTAACAGAGGGACTCTAAAGAGAGGAAACAGCTGAATGCCAGGGCGGCTCCCTTCTCAAGACCACACGCTGATTCACTCCAGTTTTGAGTTCAGCAAGAGACAGTATTTAATTCTGCTTCCTGGGAGAAAACAGACTTTAACCAAAAACTCCATCAAGTTTTTGGCTAAAGCCCAACATGATAGATTCCCTTCCAGAAGTGGTAGATTATAGCAAATGCAGAAAGGCAACTTCTGATCAGACATTACATCTGTCTTTCTCCTGCCCTTGCCAAATCTCCCCTTGGCAACAGTTAACTCCGCACTTTTTAGAAGAGGTGGGGCGAGTGCTGCCTTGGCTGCTCCTCCTGATCCCACTAAATTATATCCCACAATCTAACTCAAAGGATTTTTCACATTTTTTCTCCCTTTTCAATGTTTTTTAATAAAAGAACACACAGCCAATTTTTATATCATAAGCCTTATTACTTGTAGTATTGCTGCACATGCCTATAACTTTGTCAGATTGTTCAGATACCTGTTTTTTGTAGAAGAATTGTTTGCAAATAAGGCTTTAAAAAGTATTAATAAAGTAACATCTTTCAGTCATGTGAAAACAAATATAAATCAATGTGAAGTCCTTGAAAAAAAGCCCTGAAGAAGTTCACTCCAAGGGCAGAATTAAGGTTACTGGGGTGCTCGTCAGTCATTATTTTTCCGCGAGGTTTCCACGAGATGGTATAACTCCAAGAAATCCAGAAAATATGGGCTCCCATTTCCACAGCTACAAAAACCTGTTCACTTTTACTGGAGTAACAGTGGGTCTTATATTCAGACTGTCTTTATCTACCCATCAGTCTGTTGAGCAGAAATAATGTGACAGATAGGATGACAGATAGTGAAGGAACGCTGGTGTCACTAAGCATCTTCTGTCAGACAAAAACTTGACCACAGAAAAAGCTGAGAGGGATAAATCCTGGAACAGATGCATAAGTGAGCAACAGCTGAGCCCTATGAAATATAATAAAACACAGACTTGCAGGCACTGGAGATGGAAAAGACCTATTAGGTCATCTAGTCCCAGCTTCTGCCAATTCAGAATTGGCCCCTAGAGTGATCTGCTGAACTTTAAGAAAAAAAAAAAAAGGCTGCCAAAAGCTTTGTCAAGCCTGTTACACTTGTTCCAGGAGAGAGAAATTAAAAACTCCAAATCTAATGAGCAGGCTTCAAGTCACGGAGGACTGACAGTGCCAGGAAAACTTGATTGCATCCCCATCTTCTTACCAAAGGGATAGCTTTCTAAAGTCCGGAGCACTTTCATACCATATGACCATCACAGCTAAAACCAGACTAATCAGAACTGAAAATCACAGAGGCAGTGTTTGCCCTCAGGCACACCATGGGAATTCAGGTTCCTCTGGCAGCTGTATAGAGAACATTGGGACCCAAGCTATTTGGCAGTGCCAAGTGAAGGTGTGTTCCTTCTAGACTGATGCCTCCGACCTGTGTTAATCCAGCCATGAAATAGTCTTTACAGTCCCCGCGACTGGATATTTGCCTACCAGGGTGTTTCAGCCCTCAGCCTCTCCACACCTACACGGATTTGCATCAGAGCTGCTCCCTCTGGTTTGTACGAGGCTGTCAGAGCTAGAAGGGCATGCTGCATATCACCACGTTCAGCATGGACAGGAAACCAGCTGGAAAGGGAGACCACCAAGCATCAGGGGAGTGTACACCACCCAGCTAGCACTGGGACCGAGAATCCTGCTTGTCCTGCAAAGGCGGCGCCTGCCACCAACCACCACTGAGCACTACACGTCATAGGAAACTGCCTAGAGATACAGTAATGTGTGTTTTCATCATGGAAATTGAGTTCTAAAGGAGACCAGGAATGTCTTTGGCAGTGGAGACAAGGGAAAAGAGATAGCAGTTGAGAAGGATTTGGGAAGGACAACGTGAGACAGCTGTCTGAGGGTAATGGGGTGAAGCTGATGACCAGGAGACAAAAGTGACAGCTAAAAAAAATACACTGGGAGCCACCTCTGTAAGTAAAAAGGACTGTTCACACATTGCACTGCCAATTCATTTATCTACAATCATGAGCTTCAGGCCCAAGTAGGTGAGATTGCTGGAGAAGTTCCTGAGTGTTCCCATCTCTCACCAAGGGCAGCAGGAGCAAATGGGACTTGAAAGTGACACTAAAGGTATGGAAGAGCCTGGACACCAGCAGAGGAACCAGGTCATCTTGATGGAAAAAGAGAAAAGTCATCAGAATAAACAGGAAAGCATTTATTTTTTCTGAAGGCTACAACCCATAAATGGTCTTCCAATGGCATGGAAGCAAGGTTGTTTTCATAATATTACCAAGTCACAACTATGGGGTTTTTTTAAGGTTTTCTAGTCTAACATACCCAGAAAGTGAGATTTAAAATTTACTCCTCTGCAAACAATTGATTCTGTGTCTTACACACCACTCATGTCCCTCCTACACAGCTTAGCCATGGCTGGGGCTTGAGCTGCCACCCCAACACCCGCAGAAAACACCCAATGATACACATATAACATTACTGAAACTTACTGGGAGCCTCCATTCCCTTCACGTTGCACAAACTTGGTCTACTGTATCTATGATGCATTCAGCAAGCTTGCAAACACAGGTGGGAGTTTGCCATGCCATATTTAGTAAAAATGTCTTACGATTTTGTATCATGATACTGGACTTGGAGGAGCTGACAGAGAGGGGAATGCCACTTCCACAGCAATTCCCTTGTTTTCTACCCAAGCTTACTACACTGCAGTTCAAATCCCACCTAACTTCGCTACCAGCAAAGCAAGAAGGGGTATGTTAATGCATTCCTCAAGGCAAGCATCTTTCATAAGTGACTTGCATTTTTGTACAGCTTTTTTACTATAATAGCTATTTAAATCTTCAACAGGGTGAATGACGTACAGGAAGAGGCCCTTTCTGCACTCACCGTGGTTGGAGTGTCTCACGCAGTCCCCCAGCACAGCGCTGAACTGCTTCTGAGCTTCTGGCTCCAAGAAACAATAGTAGCTGTGTCGGGCGAAGGGCTGCCACAGGTAAACTGGGAACTCCTTTGGCAGCTGGACGAAGGCTTGAGCAACCTCCTTCTCACTCGACCCTACACAAAACACACAGCTCCATTTGAAATCTGCAGGTTTCTTGGGACGCTTGGCTCTTTTCCTCTGCCATGACAGAGAGAACTGTTAAAACAACAGGCCTTTGCTAGCAGGGAAGCATGAGACATGAAAAAAATCAAGTCTCCTGCTAGATCCAAGCAACCGGGCCCAGAGAGCAGGGGGACACTGCTGAGACTGGCAAACTCAGCAGGCACCAACCACCTCTCTACATCATACCATAGCAACCTGACCTCCTCTTGTTTTGTATTCACGGTGGCCATAAACTATTCCACATTTTTGGTAAAATTTCAAAGAAACAGTTTAATTGGATTGCAACTGCTAGGAAAAAGGTTTTCATGGCAAATAAGTAAGTTAGTGGGCAACTCTGGTCTCTTGCACAGAGAACATACAGGAACATATGGTCTTCCGTATAGGAGCAAACTGCACTAAGCCATGGAGGAACAGCAGCGGTTCTCCTGCCTCCGGGGTTTCCAAACTGCTGGGTGGATACCTCCCAGCAGTCATAACTTTAAGTAGTATGAGACAGGACTTTAAAAACAACCCTTGTCTATGTGTTGCCTTTATCCTGTCCCTTATGTGGCACCCAGTTTTCCAAACCTGACTGTGCAACATGAGTTCCGCTCCCTTGAAGCCCACATTTTCTCCATCTTCATGGAGTAGGGCAGGGGTGGGCCAGACCACAGCAGTTCCCGTCCCAGAAACAACAACTTCAGCAGCTGCAACCTTCCTGCCCTCTCTGTAGGACTTATTATCAACTGTGAGTCAACACAGGCAGCTGGCATCTAAAAATGGAAACAAATAAACCAGGGATACTAACAAAGCCCGGGAACAATGGTGGTGTGGTTCCTGCCCTGCTTCTGCACAGCTTCCAGCAGCTTTGTGCAGGGATATTGGGAAAAAAAGGGAGCCAGCATTTCTCTGAAAGTTAGCTTATAGCATCTTATGTGTATGTCCACTCTGGAGCCATGTTTTGACTTAGAAAATGGGCTGTATAATCTTCCTTTACCCTGGTTTAAAGACCCAGAAGAGGTCTTTGTGAGGAACAGAGCCTGGGGTTTGGCAGTTCAGCTTTGAGCATGGCTTACCAAGGGGATCTGGAAAATGTTTATCAGACAGCAAATTGTAATCTTCTTCTGAAGTCAGTACTTTGCCTCCTGCAGGAAGAACATGATATTTAGGGCTGGCTCCTTTCTGGTAGGCCTGGAAAATCCAGAGAGAGGGAGTCAAAACAGACATTTAAGGAGAGGGAAAACATAAAATACACAACTCACTTACAAAGCAAATGCACAGGGTTATTCCCCAAAAGGAATTTTTTTTTTGTCAGACTGAATTTTGGATACATTTCCTGGACACGTCAAATCTAAAGCATGGTTAAATGTAAAAAACATATTAAAAAATATCCTCCCAGTCCTTGTCAGACATGGTGAAGACTCAGGGACAGAAGGAAGGGGAAAATATGGGATTTTCTTCTAAGTCCTATTTGTTTGATTTGTCAGTGAAGACTGGTTTGACTACAGCAGCTGCCAAATGGAAAGCTTCATTGCAGTCAACCTGAAGCCACACAAAAATTGCAGCTTAAAACCCAACTGCGGAAGCACAAGGACGCATTACAATGACATACAGATGAGAAGTGTTCTGTGAGATGCAAAGTAAGGTTCAAAGCACTGTTAAAATGATTTGCTAATCCTTGCAAACACATGCGGCCAACGCAAGGCACTTTACTGTACCCTCAGCCAGCCCCATGGAGCTTCCAGCCAGCTCCGCAAGACCGAAGCCACCTCACTGAGGACGTTTCATGTAGCATTGCTAAAACAAAGGCGGCAGCAGTGGGCAAGTCACTTAATATCAGTTTCTTTGGGAGTGTAGTATTTACCTCTTTCGTCTCAAAGCAATCCACAGTGTAGTCATTTTTGATAACGACGTATCTGTCTTTCCACTTCTTCAGATCCTCGGCAAAATGCAGCAGCTCTGCCTCGTATAAGATGGTCCCAGCTTCTGCTGGGGGCTACGAAGACAATTTTCTAGATTTTAAATTACTCTGGATTATTGATCATTTTGAAGCTTTTATTTCTACGGGGGCTTTTGAGTCTTCAAATGCTATTTGGAGTCATAAACATCCCCCTGATTTGGGCAGATACTACAAACACAATCAACTTCTTGTAGCCCGAGGTGAGGAGGCAGCAGAGGAGCTCTGCCTTCCAAAAATACTTTGAGATTGCTGAGACAAAACTGTTCTTATTTATCTTTTGGTTGGCATGCTGAATGCAAGATGACTTGTAGTTCATTACCTCCCATTTTCTACTACATAACATCAATGAAAACATTTCACTGATGCAGCAAAGAGCTTTATTACAAAATAGTAAATTATTTCCCACTTCTTTGTAACACTTTTGCACCTGTGCTCTTGTAACTGACACACATGGCTTTTCCACTATCTCACCTTCTACATCCCACCCCACTGCTTTACCCTATCCATTTCAAGAGCATCAGAAATCCATGATTTCTAATAGGGATGAAAAATTCAGATTTGTATCTTCTTAATACTGAAGGCTGGTTCTCTGTCTCTAATAAAGAGACTTTTGTGTCTCTTTTTATCTCTCCTCCTCTAATGAAAAACAGCTCTCCATAGCTCACTTCACAGAGGGGATTATTGTCATCTTCTTTATGGAACTCTGTAGCCATGGCCAACATGGTTAATTAAGTTTCCTACATAAATTTCTGCCCTGAATGTACAATCTCTGACCCAAGATTCTTGCAAAACCTCACAATCCACAGGAAACAACTAGCTTTGTCCAACTGTCCAACTCCACCTTGATGAAATGTGTGCTTTGTACCAGAAACTTGTGTCATGGTTCTTCTCATGTTACCATGAGACAACCAAACAAGACCAAAACAAAGATAAATTTTCAAAAATAAACTTTAAACCTGCACCCAAATGCAACTTTGCCACCTAAAACCTAACTGAACCAAACCCAACATCTGCACTTGCAAAACCATCATATACACTTCTGTTACATATAAAAAAGTGCACATGTAAAATGTCCTAGATAAACATTTATTATGTATTCAACTATCCAATGTAAGAAGCTGAAAGAGCACTTCTGTACTGCGCTTGTATATATAGAAACATACAAAAAACTTTAAAAATACTTTGGGTCTGATTTTTAGAAGCTTTGAGTATGTGTACTGCCTATTAACTGTATTTAAGGGCATTCAACACTACGAAAAACAAGAAAACCGAGCCCAGTCAGTAGCTCATACACTTCCAGCTCATGTTTTTCATGCATTACGACTACTAAATGTGTGATTTAAATGGTTAATGCATTAAGTACTTAATGCAGAAAAGCAGAGCTGTATAGCAGCTTGAGGATGGGGAAGGGCTCACGTGCTCTCCTACCTTGGTTTTCAGGAACCGGGACTGGGAATCCCGGTGCTGCTCCAGCTCCTCCTGCACATGCTTGCAGAAAGCCACGGCATACTGGCGTCTGTAGTGCGGGCTGAAGTTTTTGATGACAGCTTCTGTTTTTCCTGAAGCAGAAATAGAGATTTAATTGTATTTAATGTAGGTGGCTTCAGAAACTGTAATACAGAGCAAAAGCAGTTATTACTGGTGACCTAAAATATTGCCGAAGCCTACCAACGGCCACTTGCTGCACAGCAGACCATGAAACCCTCAGAGATGCATCCAGCTGCTGTGGTAACTCCAGCACAGAGGGAATTTTTCCAGGTCTTAACAATACAGAGAAAACACTGGGTTTTGGACATTGTTGGCAAAACAGATCCCAAATCCACTTCTCTGTGAAAAGATGCTATCTGACTCTCCCTGGGACATACTGCCACGGAGCTGTGGGTGTTCGAGAGCTGATAAGGTTTTCAAAGAAACATATACACAAGTGATACTGGTTAGTGTTTAGCTTTATTAGCCAATTTTATCACATAATCAGATTTTAAAGCTGACTCAAAGCTCCTACAATGGATGTTTTCCAGGCTTGGGCACTGCAGTGTCTTGTTTGTTTTAATGTAAACAGATACTCAGTCATGCCGCAATAAACACTAATCTTGTATTGTCTTGCTACAATCAAGATCTCATCAGTAGCAATAACAGCAATAAACACACTGACAGTCTCATTTCTGGGAATCTTAAAGCAATTTACAAGTAATTAACTCATTAACCCTATCAAAGAAATAATAATTCTTTACAGACAGGGAAGAGAAGCTAAAAGTTAAAGCTGTGTGCACGTACGTGACTCAAAGAGTCTTGCAGCAATGCGAAAAACAAAACCTGGACCATCATCTAGACAGCATCCCAACCGCCGTGGATACTGGAGAGATCTCTTTCTTCCTTTTATTAAGCAGCCCCATGACAAGGGTTTTTTCTGAGCATACAACAGGAAACATACCTCAAGCAATTCTGATGCTTTCAATACTTTACTTTGTTCTGCTTGGGGGGGAAAAAAAAATCAAATTTTCTGTATAAGACAAAAAAAAAAGAAAAAAAAGGTAGCTCCCAAACTGTGATTTCTTCGAGCCCTTATTTACATGGGCTCCCAAACCAGGACTGGTGTTCAGCACTCCTCAAATGCCAAACAGGGGAACTGGCGAGAAGCACCATGACATCCAGAGTCCTGGAAAAGCTGAACCACCAGCATCCTGTCATCTGTTGCCACACTGACAGATTCCTCCCAGCCACCCACCAGCACCACCATCACCAAAACCGATTCACTGGGAGTTTTCATGACACTTCTGTATTTCATACATTTCATGGTCCTTCTAAAGTAACCATGCAAAACTTCCTGGATTACCACTGAGTTTACTGCCTTTTTTCACCAAAAAAAATAGGTTTCAATTGTCAGTACAGTTCCCAGAATATTCATACCTTTTTCAATCTTAAAAAAATTTAAAATACAGTTAAAGAAAGAGAAAAGCCGTGGATCATTATGACAGCATATGCATGGGATTTTCAGCATAAAGTGCATGGGACGCTCTGATGTAGAAGATGCTATGGGCCAAGATTTACCAGTTCTGGCTACCTTATTTCCATTTAAGAAACCCAAATCTGTGTGGCTGAGACTGCCATGGAAAAATAGCTAGTTTGCTAAAGAGTTCATAGAGATGGGCAACACCAAAAAGATTCTCTAAGGTGCTTATTTCAGGTTCAGCTCTGATTTGCTCCTAATGTGGGACATTACCAGGCTGTTCGAGGTAATTTCATCAATTCAGATAGCCGCTGTATTTAATTACTCCATAATTACTCCATAACGTCCTGATAATTACATTTACATCACTGTAGTTACGTGGACGTGTACGCAAAAGAAAAAGCTCTACAACAGCTCTTCTGCTTCTGCAAATCTATTTTCCATTTGACGCACAGAATTTGACACATCTCCCAATTTTACAGACAATATTGACACAGCCTTTCATCCCAGCCACTCTCGTGTAACCAGCTGAAGCTTTCTCTTTCTTAAACATCAGCGGGGTAGCTGCCTTCTACTAAACTGAAAGCCCCTTCTGCCCCTCTCCTGCCCCTTTCCAACCATATACCACCACTGGATTACAAACCCACCGCCTCTTCCAGCCCTGCCCGGGGGAACGGAGGAGTCGGCACAGCCGACTGCTGCATTTGCAGAGTCATTACACAAAGCTGGAGGGATGTCAGGAGGCCAGGGGAAGTTTTCAGGCATGCCAGTTTGTCACAGATTTACTTGTGGGACAGCACCAGGTGATAATCTGGACTCCAACCTTCCAGTTTTAAGACACCAGATTTTTTGAGGTCTACTGACTATAGGATGTGCTTGCATATAATAGCAGGATCCTGCTGAAGCAGAAATTCCCTGCCTGTCTGACAGCCTTTTAAAAACTAGCCTGCTTCGGGTCGAGGCATAAACTTATTCTCCAAATAAGGACAAAGCTTCCCAAAACCTTCTTTATAGCTTTTTTTTTTTCTTCTGGTCCCAGCCAGCAGTAGGATGTTGTTGGCCCCAGCCCCGGTGGAGTTTCCTGATCAGGGTTTGCCCCTATTTTCCACTGCAGCTTTCTCTTTTTCAGCTTGCAGTGGCCTCTTAAATACGCTACAGAGGGCTCTGGGACACTGGACCTCATTTGACGGCTGCATCCTGCAGTAAAAATTTCTAGAGGAAGTGAGACAAAGAACAAAATTCTGGTGTTGGGGAAAAAACCCCAACAATCACAGAAAATACCTGTAATTTTGGCAAAGTCTTTCAATTATGCCTAAATCACCTCAGAAGTGTGATTCTTCAGTGGCAACATTTCTTAGAACAGCTTCAAGTATGACGACCAAAAAAAAAAAAGGAACTATGCAATTCATAACATATATAAGGGAGAAATATGACATCAATTTAATTTTTATGTGCAATCAACTAAAACATGACTAGAGGAGCAAATACTTCAGGCTGTTTATTTGCACTACTTGTTGCAAAGGATCTCTGTATTAAAAATACTCCCCTCTCTCAAAATTAGAAGAAAAGGTTTTTTGATGAGATTGTTAGTGACACCACACAAGGACGTGGCCCTGCACCACTCGGCTCAACAGGAATTGCACCACTACCTGCGGGTGGGAAGAGAAGCAGACAGACCCTTGATCCATTGTTCGCTGATGGATCTTTAAACTCTTTTGGTTTACAGAAGATAAAAATACGCTATCTGAAAATAAACATAATGGAAACAGTCATGAGTAACAGAAACTCTTCCCATGAAATGATAACATGGGGGCAACTGGAGATAAAATACTCCTGGGCAGTTGAAAAATGAGTTCCCCTAATTCTTTTCCAAATTTAGTGTGGCTTACTTAGTCAGAGCTGTTTATATGAAGCAAGGCCAACTTTCCCACTTGGTTGGTCTGGCAACAGCACAGCTCCAGCCCATATAAATGTGATCTGGTAGATGGATGTTTATCCTAGGAGAATACGAAATGGGATCATCTCCAGTAGAAGCCTGCATGCAACTGAAAATACCAACAGGACAAAGACAACAGTGATGGAGGTGGAAGGATTTCTGTCAAATTACCATAGCGATGGTCCAGAATAACTTTTGCTTATGTTTCGTGATGCATCTCCCCTTCCACAGTACCAGCTTCACACTCAATCACAAAAGTTTAGCACAAGTTATGATACGTCTTTTAAGACTGAAAACAAATGTCATTGCACCGGGAAACAAAAATATCTGCCAGTTGCCCCACTGGAAATCGGCAATCCTCCCTGAAACTTGTTTCTTGCTGCTCCTCCACTGCCTTTGACCTTCTTAACTTTGCGTCACCCATGCTGGACACTTGTACGTAACTTCAAGTCATCACAGAATGTCCTCACATACCTGACTTTTTAACTTGGGTTTCACTGCTTTTATTGAAATAACCTGACATAACACTTTAAAAAATAAGGACACTCTTTGGCAAGTTCTCCCACGAATTTCTGCTGGTGTAGCTGCTGGCTTTCAGCCTGGTGGGACGGCTGCACACAGCCCAGTTAGCTTGCCCTGCCACGCTCCTCTGCTCTCAACAACGTGTTGTCGAATGGCCAGTACAGACGCAGGTCAGGAAAATTCAGAAAAACAGGTCAGAAAACAATAAATTCTTGGCTGGCATACAAAAGAGGGGTGGCTCACACTAACTGGACTTCAGACATTCTGAAGTTAGGAAGAGAAAAAGGTAAGGACTTGACATAAAAGTTGTTATTCCACTTAAATATTGGTGTTTGGTACTAAGATGACCCTTCCAAGGGTAGCAAGATGACTTCTTCACAGCACAATTGCTTGCACTCAGTATCTTTTGAATGGAGTTTTCAAACAATACCGCAATCAGTGATATGAATCTCTTTTGAGGTCTGGGGGATTTATCTTCTTAAACAGCTTAAGCCCATTGGGACAATACACTTTGCACCCTAAGGCACATGAACTGTAAAAAAGTAGATGATTCGCTGTATCAGAGCAAACCCTAGACAAAATAAAACCTAAACGAAACAATAAGCATTGTTCGTGCTGAATGTCAGTACACCCAGCACTTCAAACAAGTGTGAAGTATTGAGGCGGAATAGGAATGAATGACTTTGTCCCTGTATTTCTTCCACAAGGCCATGAGCAAAGCTGTTAGAAGTAAACAGAAAAAGATCATACCCACATGGTGCTTCACCAGCCAGGAGTGCAACCCACAACTGGGGACGTGCTTTAAACGATCGACTATACTGTGTGCCTTAATGTTATTCAGCAAATTCAGCACTGAGCTTTAAAATTACTACCATCCATCCATCCACCTATCCAGATATATGATCTTATTCTCATAGCCCATCAGAGTAGCAGCAAAATCCGTTAACAAAATAATTTCAGTGTTCTCCTCATGGGTTGACTTTATCCCAAGTCCAAGATAAATGCAACCTTTGATTGAGATAAATGTCTAAGATTGTAGATGCTCTACTTGAGACCTGTAAATCAGCAAAGCTGGATGTCAGTATTGGCAGATCTGAAATGGGTTGGATGCTTGCTGTGTAGAGAGAAAAGCAGCCTCTGCTGTTCCTTCTGCGAAACCACACATAAAAGCTGCTCTTCCTGAATTCACTCATTCAATTCAAACATCACTATCACCTCTTAAATACATCTGGTAATGAGAAAAGCTGTAAAAGCAATTCTCTGTGGCATGTAACACTGTCCACCACCTTCCAGTGCTCTGGGACATGTAATAGTGCAGCAGGAATTACCAGCGATTCCCTCTTTCTTCTTTCTTGTGCAGTACTTGTGGTACCACCCAGAAACTGTCTAAATCCAAGTGCTCCCCGGCTTTATCCTACATGTGCAGGGAGGATGTATATAAAATACTCTCTTTGTTGTTGAAAGCATAGCTCAGTTAGATCTTTGTTTATAGAAATCATATTTTGATTATTTGTGAGTCATGACTTAATACCTGTTATGAAAAAAAGGGATGACAGGCACAAATCCCATGTTCTGCTTTGGCTGAATCACCTCTCTGTGGGTTTGTTTGCACTCGGCCAAATCAAGGAGCTCTCTGGTAGAGCCGCATCTCTTCCCCATGCAGACACGCAGTTTGCACCTGATAAAATATTGAAACTAATTATTTACTCTCAGCCTTCTTTTGTATTAATGAAGACTACTCTCATTAAAAACTTATAAAGCTGTAACTACACTGGTGTGCACACACGCACAAATTACCCATCTGCCATGTGGACACTGAATTACACTGGTAAAATTCCAGTTAGTCACCCAGAACTCAACGCATAGGAGAGAATAATACCCATCACATCTCGGATTATCCTCTTCCTAAATTTCAGCATATCAGCACTCCCTGGGTGCTTAGCCCATCTTCTCTGCAGGACAAGTGGGAAAATCAATGCTGTCCTGTGAAAAAATCCAATTTCTTAGCAAGTTTGCCAGCTGAGAACATGGGTGTGAAATTTGTGCTCCACCAGAAGCGAACCTGCTCTCTCAGGGCAAGTTAAACAAACACGTTTGTAAGTTCATGTAAACTGGATCCATGGAAAAGGAGGTGCCAAAAATAACAGGCTCCATTCCAGCCTTGCAGATCTCCCTTTCTGCAATTTTACTCAAGTACTCAGCTCTTCCTCAAGTGCTCCGCTAAATGAAGCTAAATTCTATACTGAGCCACACAATCATCCCATAGATTTCAATAGCTTTATATACCTATGATGTTCTTCTTGGGCAACTTCATGAGGATCTCCTATTTCAGAGGGAGGAGACAGACCTGAGTGAGACAGACCTCATACAGTCTAAAAAAAGCCTTGTTTTCTTAAGAGCGGCTTGTGATTTAACTATGGATCCTGCTATTTGAAATTAATTCTGAACACTGCCTCATTATTTAAAAATGCAGAGCAGAATACAGTGCACCAACCCTGCTCAAACACAGCCCGTTCTCTTGGGTCAAACTCAGAGTCTCGTTCCTACAGAGAGGTTTCCTTTTCCCTTTCCCCTTCCCTCCCAGACTGAGGTCAAGAAAATTCTTCTTGGGAAACAGAGAGACAGAACTATCACAGCTTCGATCTACAGTTAACCATCATTATCCTAACAGTGCATCTTCCACACCTGCACAAGCGTCTGCTATAACCTGAAACTCTCTGGAGGATATCTCAATTGCAATCACGTTACTTCCATGCTGCGCCCTTCGCAAGAAGCACACAATTTCCTCTGACTGCACAACATGTTGCCAGGGTATTTTATTGGAGATGCCCAGGGAAATGTATTTTAGCACCAACCCCTAATTGCAAAGCAACAGGCTGGGGAGGCACACATCTCATGTCCACCTGAAATGGAGAAGCAATTTCCATTGGGTGCATCTACTCTTTCAGCATGTGCCTTTCATGGACATGTGCCAGCCTGAGGACACCGCTCCCTCTGACTTCTTCATACCTTCTCCCTCTCCATGTGTCACCTCTTGTGCTGGGGGAAATGGATGGGCAACCCCTCCAGTCAGAAACAGGTCCTCACAAGCAGCTCCACCAGCATTGCAGAGAGGAGAAGCAGTAAACATCAGGAAACCATTAGCAGTAGAGCTTGGGGAGGGGACGAGGCAAACAACAGGAAGGATTTGAATTTTAACCTCGAAACACCTGAATTGCAACCCGTGAGATCAGGCACTCCCCTATCGGACAGTGGGGGCCACCAGCCCGCAGCTCGGCAACACTCCCATCGCTGGATCATTATTTAAAAGAGAAAAAAAATTTCACGACTTGCCTTTGCACTTCTGTCAGACTAAAAAAATCCTAATAATCACGAATTACATAAAGGCCAAAGCTGGTGCTTAATCAAACAGAAACAAGCCCATGCGAGCCAAGGGTTTGATTAACACTGTGTCAGATAAGCTTATCCTTAGGGCTGCTGAAATTTATCCTTTATTGGTAATGGGGTTAGTAGCAGCAAGGTTCTGTCTAAAAACAATTACTCACAGTCAAATTCTACAAGAATAAGGTCTGACAATCCTCTATTTAGAAGCTTATTTCACAGCACTAGGGATTTAATAAACAAATTAACCCAATCTAGTTCCTGGGGGCCACAAGAAGCTAAAATATGCCCTGTATTAATTTGGTAACGGTCAATGGTTTTCAAGTTTGGGGGCTTTCTTCAACTCCAAGAGCCACAGGCTGAGCCACATGGACACCAAGCAAGTCTTGAGCATCTTTCTCCAATCCAGATCTCAGCATCACGTTACACATCACGGTAGGTCATACAAGAACGTCTCTAGGGAACGCTTAAACAACTTTCCAAAAATGTAAGCCAATGCCCCATCACCCTTTAAATCAGGATGATGTATTCCGTCTTCCCTCCCTTCTGGGTGACAGGCGCTATGGCCGGTTACTTCACTGCCCGACCATCTGCAAGATACAATAACAAAAACCGTTCTCATGTCACGGATACAGATAACAGAAATAATAATCTTCACAAAATACTAACTGAAGGTTTTTCCGAATATATGGATATTTATACAGATGCATAGCCCTGCACAAGATTCATTCTGTACAACGCCTGAGGTGTACTCATATAGGCCCAGGAGATAATTTTACTCACTTCTTTTTTCTTAATTAGTTTGCAAAAATTATGCCCTATTAGATAGGTCTATTATAACATTACTCAAAGGTGCATATGATTTACCAGACATTGGTAAGAGTCCACACACACATCTTTCCACACAGGGCCTTATTTATGTAGAGGTTTCCTCATGTTAGTGTAAATCAACCCAAACAGACTTCCCAGAGCACCAGCCTTCCCATGAAGGCATCACTCTTCAAGCACCGTAGCAGAAGGACAAGGGGTAAGAGTCATAAACTGAAAGAGGGGAGATTTAGACTAGATATTAGGAAGAACTTTTTCCCTGTGAGGGTGGTGAGGCAGTGGCCCAGGTTGCCCAGAGAAGCTGTGGATGCCCCATCCCTGGAGGGGTTCAAGGCCAGGCTGGATGAGGCTTTGAGCAACCTGGGCTGGTGGGAGGTGTCCCTGCCCATGGCAGGGGATTGGAACAAGATGATCTTTAAGGTCCTTTCCAACCCAAACCATGCTATGATTCTATAAGGCCATTATCCCATGGTAAAATTTTATTCAATTTTTCTTCAACAAACACACAAATCCCACAAGACAGAAAAGGGCTACATGTGGCAACAAACTGAGACTAAGGGTACCGTCAGGTGACCTCTCTTTGCAATTTCTCAACTAATCATAAGACGTTCGATTCTTTTTTGGCTCCTGTATACACTGAAAACAAGTAAATGTCATGAATTGCAAAGGACAATATTTCAGCTAGCCTATGTGCAAAAAAAGGTTAAAAACAAGAGTAATCTCTGAAATAAATTAAACAGATGCCTCAAAGAACAGGTGTTTATTTTAATGGCTTTCCAACACCACTGCCATGTCTCTTAATTTTATCACTAGAAATCATTTCAGCTTCAGAAGTCCTTCTTGCCATTTTGGACCCCAGAAGACCAATTGGGTAAATACACAGATTTTAACCCAATCGACTAGCACCAGGCAGATTTTTGAAGCACTGAACTATAGCCCAAGGCCGTACATGTTACTAGTGTGCCAGCTGGGACCATTTTCTAATTTCATGGTTTTTTCTTAGCTTGTGCCAACACCACTTTGCCTTGGTCCTCTGCGGGGCAGCAGCTGTGGAAGGACGTTTGGAGGGGGACTACAAGGAACGCACGCAGCTCTCCCTGGGAGGGGCACCTTACAGGAGCAGTCTCGGAGATGGTCTCCTTCCCACTGCCAGCTTATGAGCTGGCAAAAGCCTTTTGCTCTTGCAGTCTCTCAGGCAACCTTCTCTTGTGGTCTTTTTGCACGTTACTTTCTTGGCGAATATGTATTTTTAAAATCTACATCCAGCAGCTGCAGAACAGCAACAAGTGTGGACTAGTGGTTTTAAGCTGGGAAAATGGATCAGCAGATGAATGTTTCTTAGACCTGGCATTTCTAAATTATTTTTCCTAATATAAGGTTAATCTTTCCAAACTAGGCAAATTCTTCTTGCTGATAGTCTGTTCTCACATTCAGAAAAATATCATAATATCCTTAAACACATTTGCTAAATTTTTAGAAATAAATGGATTTAAAAATTACTGCATTCACATTTTGCAAGAAATACTTCCAAGCATTAAAGGGTCTACACTCATGCAAATAGAAGTCTCCTCTTTTACAAACAAACCCTTCTCTGCTTCTCTGTGGATGATAATATCTCCCAGCCAGCAAAACCACACTGCTCACTAAATTTTTAATTCTGCAGAAGAGACAGGAGGAAGCATTGGCACCTCATCCTGTGGGGAAGGAAGTTCCTTCCCACAGCTGCATAGAAGCATCAATTAAGATTAAGAGCCTAGGAAAAAAACATATAATTATTACACAAATCTGTTCATCAAACTCCTTGTAGAACACTCTCTTTTTCTGTGAATATTGCAGATGGGGAAGGGAAACTACAGCTTTGCAATGCAGCAGATAAACTTTATAATTCAAGTTAGCTGAGAAACACCAAGAACACTGCTTATTACTGCAGTACCGGAGCACCAGCCGCCTGGACTGTCAAAGCTACAGAAATGTCTAGTCTGACACGAGGGAAGGAAGATAAACTGATGCTCAGCTGAGAACGGAGACCTTGACCAAGTCTCCTCCCACCCTTCAAAACAATCTTGGTCTGAATGAGCATGCCTGGTTTTCTCACTTACGCTCTACTGGGACTCTACTACAGCGGCTGCTACTGCCCAGAAGTCCCAGCTGGGGACAGGACACAGCCTTTTGCTCTCTGCCAGCTGTGAAACGGGTACAAATGAAACAGAATTGGCTGCAATGGGGCAAAGAAAGTCTTCCCTTTCCTCACAAAAGCAGTGCGACTGCTCCAAAAGCCCATGCTAAATTTAGTCCCGGGACAATCCACGAGCCGAAGCAAAGAAAATGAGACAAAAGGGCATGAAAAGAAAATAAAGGGGAATAAACAAACAGAAGATGGGAGATGGACATCTGGCTGTCTGGGACTTCTCAGCATGCCACTGGCCTCCTCCTCCCTTTTTTCTTCTACCCAAAGTTGAGCAAGGCCATAATTAAGATCCCAGATTTCCAAAGCACTGGAAAAGAAGGAAACTAAGTGATCTGAACATTGTGTGTTTTTTTCTTGCAAAATTAAAAGGACCCATTAGCTTAATTTATCATTCCTGATTTGCCAGAGTTTATGCCTTTGATTCTTCTGAATTAAAGTTGGGACTTGACTAACAGAAGTATACCTTTTGCTAGCAAATTCAGAATTAATTCCATAAATTTTATCCTGCAAAGAGTTCAAGTAAAAGCAAAAAACCCCTAACTTTCTGCCACTTCAGCTGTATCAAAGATTAAGGACTGCCTTCGCATTCATCAGTCCTGCTCTTCCTACAAGCAGCCAGCACCAGATCACCAGAGGGAGAAGAAACACTCCCAGGTCACGAGGCCATAGGCTACGGGAATTTAAGGAAAAAGGGGGAAAAAGAAGAACTGTGCTCAGAAAGAATTTGATGTAAATATAACAGAGGACACATACAGAGCAAGACCTTTATCTTATAGTTGCTCCTGTCCCTGCAAACTGTTGGAAAGTATTTATTTTTCAGATTTCTATTTTCAGTCGTAATTCAGAGAAACACCAGAGCCCCACTGAGTGTTTGCAGCTCCCAGACAGGTGCAGCTGCGGTGTCGCTTGCTGTGACGGGAAGGTGGTGGCACACAACTCTGTAGGTAGATTCTCAAAGTCGTCCTGTTTCCTCCATGGAGCTGGTTTCACTAAAGCCTGCTTATATACAGTGGAATGAAGCTCAGAGGGGTTACGCTCCAGCCACTTGACAGTCTGCCAAGTGTTGTACATTATTCTTCTTCCACCGGGACAAGCTTCAGTTCCTCAAGTGCTCATGAAAGTATCATTGAAAAGACAATAGGGTTAGTGCTGGTGTTTGTTTTTCCCATTTCTAAGCAGACTTCCCAGGAAGAAGCGCCAGTCAGCTATTGTCTCTCTCACTAAACGTGTTTGAGTCTCCTCAGCTGCTCAGCTCTTCCGCCTCAACGTTTCAATGCTCCTTCCTTTTTGAAAAAAAAGAAGATAAGTCGCCTCATTTCCTCTCCATTTATCTTTCACATTCAGAAGGGCTTGTGACAACACAACACAACTTGAAAGGAAAAAACCAAATCAAAACCACCTTCTTCCAGTGCTGTTTGTACAGTAGGACCACATGAGCTTCTGGGCTCAGAAAAACAGTCAGGCAGGTTATTATTAAGAAAAGGGGGTTTTGTTCTCAAGGAAGAAGAGAGGAAATTTGTTCCCAAGAATTTATTTGGAAACAATTTGGTGAGAGCTCTCCTGCCGGTTCACAGGAACCCTGCATCCCTGAGGTCTTCAGCAGGACCTCCATGTACTGACACACCAAATGTACAACTTGTGGCAACATGTAACCAGAACACGTTCAAAGGCCTGGTTTTATATCTCTGGTGGCAATACCTCAATTAGGACACTTAACGGTTTGCTCTCATCGCTCTTGCCTTTGTACAATCAATTAGAGAGCTCCAGTTTTGTAAGTCTCAGTTCTCTCATCATGGGTCTCCATAGAGCTCTCCTCATCAATCCAATCTGAGCTCCTATAAACGTGGATGCTGATAATTCCTCTCTTTTTGGAGAAGAATACAGTCCTCTGTTCTGCTTGTCCATATCAAAACTTAAATGCTTCATCTTTCTGTTTTGTAAAATGTTTTATTTAGGAGACTAAGAAAAAAAAAAGCCCTAAGAATGGAACATGAAAGATCTGGTAAGAATAAAAGAAAACATCTTTTGTGTGATAAAGAGTTTTATCTGGTAAATTTATGTATATCAGATTACATTTTAATTTTAAGAACGTAGAAGTAATCATTAGCAATGCTACTTTAAACATATTTATCTCCTATCTACTCAACTGCAATTTAAGGACACGATGACAGTTCATTTCACTGGAGAGGCAGCCAGGCAGCAGTCTCATTTACATACTCACAGCTGGGGAGAAGGATGCTAAAGGCACCCCTCTGTCGCAAAAGGGGTCACAAAATGTTTATGTTAGTACAGGTCCTCATAGGAAAGTGCAGATTTTGGATAATAATAAACAACTATGATAAAGTGGTGTTGCTTTGAAATTTCAAAATTATACATTTTCCTTTGTGTCTTTCCCCAAACTCCTTGATTAAGTAATTGCAGAAGATAAAGGAGAGCCTATGAGATGGTCTAGTTTTTGCTTCAGCCCCCGCAGTGCTGCTCTGCAAAAGTTTGCCATGAGCACATTTAAGCATCCAATATCTACAAACTGCCTCTAACAGAGTAATGTTCATTTTGAATTTTATCCAAATCTGAGTTCCTCCAAAGGCTGCCTGCATTTACTGACTACAACTACATTTCAAGCCATGTTTGCATTCTTCAATGGTGGCTTAAAGTCAGCCTGTGTCTTTCTGAGGAAGAAATGCAGGGAAAGCTGCATAAATCTATTTTCTATCTTCATTTAGGCTGATGGGACTCACCAGCCTGATGAAGTGCAGGCTAAGCACTGAATTTCTACAAAGTATTTTCCCTAACAGCAGCCAGTGTGGCTTCAAAACACCCTCAAGAGTTCTAGAATCTACAATACCCTTTCCAAGACTTTTCTATCCCTTACCGTTACTCCTAAAGACCTCTTCATTTCTCTACAGTGTATTCGCCTCTTCTGATGAGATGCTACCCACGCAGTAGCAAAACTTCTTTGTACCTTGGGACATTCCTTCTTCACTATTAACCCTTTCAAGCATCACTGAGCAATTACTTCACCAACAGTTTGAGCATAGGTTTTGCATAAAACCAGCAGCTTCACAGCAACAGGCAGGCTTCTGGTTAACTAAAAAGCAGATCAGTGAAAACGATGATTCAACAAGAACAGGCCAGGAATTTTGGAAAACTGTATTCACAAAAACCACCAATATGATTCATAGATTCTTTACAATTTCCAATGCAAAACTGGAAGCCACCAGGAGAGAGAGTGTGGGAAAAGTTCACCTTATGGTCTGTGCTTTACACTGAGCTTGACTAGCAGAGATGCACTGAACCTTCGAAAATAAGCCACTCAGGTGGAACCTTCTGGCTCCAAAAGGTTGGGTTTAAACTGAGTCAGGACTTATTCTTTTTATGGCTCAGAAATTTGTAAAAAGCTGTATCTTGAAATTGAAAGAAAACAGACAGAGTACATAAAGAAATACATAAGATACAAAAGTAAAACTGCTTCACTAGCCAGCACACTTTTTTTTTTTTAAAGTTATTTAAATAAGTCTTTTAAATGCATTAGAACTGCCTTTTTTGCAAAACTGCTCTGGAAAGCTAATTTTTTAAACATACACTCTTCTTTGCTTGTCTACTGTATATAAATTGCATATCTTCTGGTTAACATATTATTCAGTCTGGAATAATTACACATCAGAGAGATGCCTAATAAGCTAATCTTTATACTCTACAGATCTAAAAAAAGATCCCAAGGCCTGTTTTATGAATATAGAATAGCCTCAGCTGACAAATACACAGCTCAGTCCATATTATTGCGGTTGCAGCCAAGAACCACATGAAGCAGTGTTATGGGCTTGTTTTTGCATTATTCAAGGCAACAGGACTTCTGAAGGAAAGCAAAAGTGTATTCTGTAATCATGAGAATCCACTATGAAGATAAAAGAAAATTAGCCACACGATATGAAAAAGAAAATACAGAATATTATACTGCACTTTATCAGCAGCATGCACTTTACTGGAAGAGTCCGTAAGGTTTTAAAAATCAAACAGCTGCTATGAGAAGCAGCAAAGAATAGAAATACTTGGGTTTACAACTAAAACTAACAGGGGACAGAATTGACAAAGAAATATTTTCAGTTACCATAACCATATTGTTGTAGACTTACATCAGACAAAAGCTATTTCAACAGGAAAACCTGTCTTAGCCAACAGCTGGAAAACTCATACCCTTATTCTGGAAGGAAAGGGGACTTATTACTTTTTACAGATGTCTCCATTCCCATAATCCAAAAGAAGTTAAAGCCATGAATAGAGAGATGGGCCCCATCTGAAATACAGCTTTCACATCCTCCCAAGGCTGCGCACACTCACATCTCTGGCATCGATTCAGCCTATACTGCTATGCGTAATGCTCACAGAAACTCAACCTGACATCCTCAAATTCAGCTTTAAATTTATTTTTGGTTCAGTGTCTCTTCCAACAGCAGAAATCCAGACATCTCCACTATCAGAGGGGCTGGATTTTATTTTTAAAATTGCTCTTTTTGCAAACAGTAACAATGAAAACCCAGCCAGCATTCACCTACAGCCCCAACACCCTGCAAGACCTGGCCATCCGAGCACCCTCCAAGACAAGTCTAATTTCAGTTTACATTCACGAAACTAACACCTGCCAGTGCCAAGTGTTACAGAAAGAGCACAGCAACTTTTTCAGTTGACCACATTTCCTGCTGCCTAAATATTTAAGGCACGCTAAGGAAAAACCATGTAGCAAGATTAATAACTAACAAACCACAAGCTCTTGCTCAAAATTACCACGTAGTATTTAATACTCTTACCAACACATTGTTTTTACATGTTTGTTTACATTGGTAACTCCCTTGTATCTCAGTGTGGTATCAGTTCTAGACATCCCCATTCTGGTACGAGATGTGCTGAGGAGCTTCATGTTTTTACCATGCAGAAGGGAAGTCAGTTATAAATTCAGATCGGCGCCTTCCTTCTTCATTCACTTCAAACTCAACTTCTTCCTCCAGCAAACCCCAGTGCTGCTTTTCACTGGGCTGCTTCAGTTTATGATTTGTCACCACTACTTGGCGCACAGCTCCCATGGGATTATCGTGAATACATCGAGCCCCAGATGCCCAGTCTCCAAATTCTTCTACAGAAGCTGCTTTTGTCACAGATGTCGGGTGTGTTTCCCAGCAAATACGGCTCCAATTTTGTTCTGGGCACTCTTCCTCCCCACCGCCTCCCTGGGGTTTGGTAGGAGGTTGTTTGAGAGCAGCTTGCTGCTGGGCCCTCCTGCTCTCAGCTAAAAACCTCAAGAACAGGAGGAAGGAACTGAAGCTGTGGTAGAGAACAGTGAAAGACATACAACATGGGGACCCTTCTTCTACAGCTTCTGAGGAAACCCCACAATGAGGACAATCGGACTGGTAAAGGAACTGCTGTGCTAAGGAAACACCCCCGGCCCCTCCAGCGGAACGGCAGCTACGCACCATGAAACCAAGCACGCACGCTGCAGCCATTCCCTGAGGAAAGCACCCACCATGTAATTGAAATACTTATCCAAAAGGAGTGAGAGAAAAGGGAGACAAATCCTAAAACTGGCCCAAAACCCACAGCGTGGCCAATGCAGCAGACTACTGAAGTATCATGCATCTAGAAGTAAGGTTAAATTAGGACTGAGGTTTTTCAGGATGCTTTGATTTTGACATCCAAAGAGAGAGGTGCCTAAATCCCCCATCAGTCTGCAGGAACACTGACATTCCTCCCCACTCCTTCAGTCCGTTTCTGACCAACACACTGATGGAAGCAGCTGTTAACATAATTTTCTACTTAGCACATGATTTGCTTCTATAGTTCAAAAAGTTTTTGAACTTCCTAGAGATCAATTTCTTTACATCGTGATGGCTGAATCAAGACTATGGCATGGGCTACAAATACCTTTCACATATAGGTCAGATGCAAACAAAACTCATGGAAACTGGGAGCAATGCCTGTCCTGTGGCCTTTCACCAGTCTACTCGAGACCTCTCTCCAAACCGTAAATGTTTGACTTACACCACAAGCTGCATAAATGGACAAGGAGGGTAACACAGCTTGCCATCATGCCTTGGATAGAAAATTTCAGATTTTTGAGGTAAACAATGATTTATTATGCTGCATATTCAAATGGATATCTGTTCCTCCTTCCCAGAACGCACACTTGGATTTATTGGTTTGAAGCACATATAGGTTTGCTTCATGGGATTTCTGAGTGTTTATCTTTTTTTAAACCAAAAGGTGCTGGAACAACCTTTGGCTCCTGTCTAGCAAGCCTCCCAGATGAGGTATAGGAAGCTTCACCAGGTAGGTACACACCTACCCTTGAGCACACTGTAACACCAAGCACTGCCTCCAAGGTCTCATCCATGAAAAGACAGAGACCAGCTTATTTTGTGGGTTGTATAAGACACAACTCCTCATAAACAACCCAGCAGCTGTGTTACTTTTGCACATAGGTTCTTCCGATGGTTTACAGCTTTGTTTCAGGGCATCACCCCTTCCTCCGCACACACCCGATCCTCTAATACCATCCTGCACACGACGTGGACATACCTTCACCATGCTTGCTGACATCTGCAACCTTCCTTTTGGTTTTCGGGCAATGTTTGGTTTCGGAATAAGTTTTGCAACATCACTTTGTAGGAAACGGCATCGTCTCAGTCTAAGCCCTTCCTTCTTTGTTAATAACACAGCAGCGTAACAGACCAGGGCTCTTGGCACCATTTTATGACAAGATCACTTTGCCTTCTGCAAATGAGGGTCTTCACACCACTGTGGGCCAGAAGAGGAGCGAAGGAACCTCCAGATTATTCCTTGCTTCCTGGCCATAGCTGGTAAACCCACTGCAAATTATCAAGCTTGGTAAAAACACCATGTAAATAACTAAATAACAATGATCACATCTTAAAAGCAGATGAAAACCAAGAACTCATGTCTCCTCTGTATCTTTAATTCAGACAGTCCCCTCTTCTGTGTGCATTTGAAACAATTTTGAAGAGCACTGAGACCCTGGCCCAGGTTGCCCAGAGAAGCTGTGGATGCCCCATCCCTGGAGGGGTTCAAGGCCAGGCTGGATGAGGCTTTGAGCAACCTGGGCTGGTGGGAGGTGTCCCTGCCCATGGCAGGGGGGTGGAACTGGATGAGCTTTAAGGCCCCTTCCAACCCTAACCATTCTACAACTCTACGATCTTTTTTCCTCCAAAAGCACCACAAAAACCACCATCAGCTTAGATCAGCTGACAATCTGGATGATTTTGGGGCTGCTCCTTGCAGACACAGCAAATGCAACCCTGACATCTGGATACCTCCCTCCAGCCGTGCTCACAAACCGTCACTAACCTCAAACACTCCTCGTGCCAGTGATTTTGCTGCTGCTTCCTGGGCTGAGAGCAAAGACCAACGGAGCAAGACCAGCAGTGGTTAAAACTTTTTTTTTAAAAATCACATCTAAAAATCTGTCTTCTGATCAATGCAGTATGGTACCTGCCCCATTTATGGTAGAGCTCTGAAAGTTTGTGGTGTGGTAAGCTAGAAATTGCAGGAACTTCATTTATATTTAAGGCAGGTAAATACCACCCTGAGAAACTAGAACCTGCATCTGTGTCTACTACAAAATGTAAAGCTGGACAAAACATATGTTGCTTATGGCAGAAGCTCCCAGGTGGCTTCTGCCACCTCCTTTTCCTGATTTGCACAAGTGCTGAGTGCCCGCAGTCACAAGTGAGCACAGCCGAAGCCTGGCTGGAAATCTGGGGAGAGCATTAAAACAGCCAGTTCCCTGAAACATTAAGCCCTCGGTTTGCCAAGTCTGGAATTAACAGCCATAACTCCTCATACATGAGATAAAATACCCTACCTATCACAGTATCTCAGCTGATTGATGTCTGCACAGCATTTTGTAGCTTGGCAGGTATACAGGAAATCTCAGAAGGTGAAAAAACCAAATACAACCCAAACAACAAATCCGGGGCTTCCTCCTGAATGAGGGCAGTAGAAAAATACACCAAAAAGCTGCCTTTGCACCCTGTTCTCCCTTGAGCATCAGCAGTGAGTTCAGGGCTTCACATCCATGGACCTTTTCAGCTAACACAGTAAGCTTGTACAGTAGAAAGTTGTGTTCAAAGTTGCATTAGCTTTGTGGCACGGCCTGTGTCTACAGGGGTGAACAGATGCTGGTAGCTGTGAGTTTCGCAGCTATTCACTAGACTGCACAGAGAGCAAAAGTGGAAACACTGAGATTTAGCTCAGCAGGTAAACCCTGGCAGTAGTTAGAAACCCTTTTCACTTGCCTCTCTTCTCCCTTATTCCAACTCTATGGCCCCCAACCCGTTCCCTCCTCTTGCAGGATATGCCTGAGCTGCTCAACAGAACACCCAAAGAGAGGAAAACCACATTTTCTTCAGCTTCTCAAAAAAAAAAAAAAAAAACACCAAAAAACCAAACCCGAAAACAAAACCAAAACAAACTCAAAAACCAAAGAACTCTCACCCATTTTTTAGCTACAGTTTTCTCAAAAATGCAATCTGAGGCACACGCTCAGCATGGAAACTTCAGTCTGAACTGCTGAAGATTCACAAAGCCTCATTTGCAACTGACAACAGTGGAAAGTGTCTGGCAGACTAAATTACAGATAACTATATTACTTTACAGAATACCTCTAACAGCAAAAAAAGCCTTCTTTTTTTTTTTTTCCCCTTTGCACAGACCCTGCCATTAAATCCTTGCCTGGGGATGATGAAAGCTTGCCTTTCCTCTAGTGTGACCACTGCAAGATGTGGAATATCAAGTGAGAATAGGCAAGGATCCTCTGTTTCATGTTCAACAAAAGCAAGTCAGTCTTTAGACAACATTCATTTAAAATATTTAACATCTCCAATGCTGCTTCAAGAATCATGTCTGCGGTCATCAACATGGCAAAAAAGCCCTGCAGGGAGTAACAGCACAAATAGCAACTGTGGTTTCATGCAGAGGAAGGAAAACAACACGTAAAGCTTTAAAAATTTCTCCAAAGATTATAGATGAGAGGGTCTGAGGAAGAGTGGCAGCTAAAAGGACAAAGATGAGCAAGCTAGATGCTGAGTGGTGCGATGGTGGTAGAATACTCTGTAAATCTGAAGCAATTATGCCTGTGTATCTCTGAAAAAAGTAAGGAAAAGCTCTTTGGCAGGCAGCAAGTTTCCGAATATGGTACATGAGGGCAGTTTTTTTAGCTGGGATCCCAAGCACACAGAACTGAAAACCAGTAGTAAATCCAGGAAGGCATTATTCCAGCAAATGAGCCATCCCAGGCATTGAGCAGTCTTTAAAAACAGTATACACAGACAGAGTCGGCTTTTGAGCTCTCCAAAACCTGCATCTACCTTGACCTGCGGAACATAAACCTTTGTGGGAAATCCCAGATGTTTTTATAATATAAAGAAGACGTAGACATTTTTTCCTAAGGTTGGCTGTGAATGTATTTAGCGATCACGAGTGCTTAAAGGTCCCGCTGGTCCATGGTCTGTCTCACAGCCATTAACTCTGCCTGGCTGGGACACATCAGCCCAGCGCAGCTGGAACTGCTGCAGGGGTCTGACCCTGCACTGGGCATCGGTGCAGTCTGCTTCTCCTCATCCTGGTACTTCATCCCTCTGGACATTCGTTTTAGATTTGTGCGTTTTGCCTGCTTAAACAGCAAACAGCCGGGAACAAGGATTGCCTTACGCGCTTTGTGAGGACCAACATGCCCCCCACATGACAACTAACATGCAATTTAGGTGTAGGTGAGCTTTTTTGCAAGTCGCCTGTTGCAACGCATGAGAGCCATGGTTAAAACGTGCATTGACCTTACAAGCGCAATACAGAATGAACCTGGAAAAAACAGCAGCATTTCGGGGGGCTACGAACTGATTGTCTTATTCCATTACCAATGACCCCCTTACAAGGCCACTGTCACTTGAAAAGGCATCACCCATTACTGGTGTTGTCAGTGGAGAGTCCAAAAATGGGCCAGGCACTGATGTGGGTGGCTTTTCTCGGCATGCTGCCTGCCCAGAAACCGTAACGGGGAGGATGCATCACGTGCACTGTTTAAGCAACGACATGTAGAAAAAAAAAACCAAAAACCTGCAGATCAGCTGACACGCTCACTTTGCATAAATTTCAAAAGCAGAATTTATTCGTGGCCCACTCCTGGGGAGGTATGTAAAACAGGTAGCAAGCCAGAAACCTCTGCTGTTATTTTCCACCCTGGATTTCCTGCATTGCCGCAGCCCATCACTGCAGCTATCCTGGCCCGCTGAGCAGTGCGGCGCTGGGCAGGGCTGGAGGCAGTCCGGAAGGAGTGCACACTGCTCGGAGCAAAAGGGTTGGCACAGCACCCTCTGAGATCCTGGAGTGTGACGACGCACCTGCCACAGCCGGTGGCAAACAACTACCAACCACCACGGTCACGCTCCAACAGCTGATGTGGCGCTTCCCCCTATTCACATTGGACCCTCATCATGTTTGGCAGAAAACTATCTGAGAGACGCTGGCACTGAACAAGGACTGCACAAAAACACCAAATGTGTCATCCACAACGGAAGCCTCTAGCATCTGCACGCTCCTTAGGAACCACGCTGCTCAGGGCAAGGCAGAAGAACAGGCTTAGAAGCGAGATGATCACGAACAACATCAAAAAGTTATTTTTAACAACCCGGTTTTAATTAGAAAATTTATTTTGAAAATAAGTTAACTACCTTATTCCTTATTTCTCTTTATTTCTTAGAAGAATTTCAACCATACCAAAATAATCTACATATTTTTGAAAACAATATTTTTTTTTACTTTTCAAACATCTAACTGGAAGAATCCAAGAGTCGTCCTCACTTTTGTTTTCTACTTCCTGATATTGCTAGCTAAGATATCTACCCAGTTAAAAAAAAATAGATGTATTAACTAAATAATAACTTTGGCAGCACTGCAAAGGCCTAATATATAGGTTTAAAGCTTTACTACTATCAAAGTGTAAGAGCAACTGTTCGTGTCTAAGGTATTAACTAATACCACGGAAGCATGAAGATTAAAGGTTTACAATGTCAAAAATTAACACATAAACAACTACCTGGAGAGACTAATTCACCAAAATCTTGGTTTATGTGTAGTTAGGCATTAGTATAGAATCAGCACCAAACTTTTTTTATATATAAGACTAATAAAAAAATACAGGATAAAGTTTTTAGAAAACTTAAACAGGCGGACCCTTTCTTCACACAACTTTGAGCCATTTCCACAAGCTTGAATCTTTTACGTAAGAGTTGGCCTCGTTTCATCACCGTCCTTTAACTGCAAAAGCAACTAAAATGCTTGCATGAATGTTAAAAGCTTGAAACCACTTTAATTGGTCTTTAAATGCAAAGAGAACAGCATGTTTAATATATGCAAAGGAAAAAGCTGTAGAAAAAAATGCTGCTGTACTTTAAAAGCAGCCATGACCACACTGCTTATGAATATCATCCTTCCCAATCTAGACACTGGCTTTTCAGCTGCCACTGCCCAAAGGCATCAAGAACAAAGCCGCTTTAATTGTCTCAGAGCTTGCTTTTTCTCCTCTTAACATCAATAAAATTTCTATCAGATGCAAAGACTGTCTTATAATTTGTAGCCAAGCTGCACTAATTAAAGGACCTCCAATCTTCAAGATTTCAGTATCAAGTACAAAATGTCAGCAAACTTCACACTTACAGTGTGCCTCTCAATTGCAGGTTTTTTAACAGATGTGAGTATACTTCTCACTTCCTCAACTGAGAAGTAGCTCTCTCCATTGACACTCATGCTTATTCAACATTGTACATCGCTTCCTCTACACAGACAAGAAAAAAGCATGAAAAATGCCACATGCTTTCCCCTACCACCTGGCGGTATCCCCTCACTTGTATTACCCAAAAAAGACCATCTTTCCCAGAAGGAAACCACCTTTCAGTTTTGAAACCTGGGCTCTGTAGCAAGCGTTATGTAGCATATCACATTTGATGTTAGTTGTTGTGTAAGCAATATGGTTTGCTTTGGTGTAAGGGAGCTTGAGACGATCCTGCTGACCAGGCATGGAGCCTACCCTGGCTTCCCAGCTGCTTTGGCAGGAAAAGGAGCTGTGCCACAAAATGGACAACAGAGATTTCTGTATTTATGAAAACCTCAAGCCATTTACAGAATGGGATGTGATCACAGACAATCTTTTTACTGACAACCTGAAGAACTAAATTTTACCCCCTGCTTTGATTAGGGAAATTCTCAACCATGCCCACTGCAAGACTGTAAACTTCCAAAACTGCTTGCAGTACTTTTGAAAGAAGTTAATTAATGAGATTATACGAGCAATGGAAACTGAATAGAGAAGGTATCTCCTGCCTTAATCTCCCAAAGCTGAAATCTGGCAGTTACCAAGTACAGTAAAGTCTGTTCAAGTTGGGTGGCAAATACCTTTCCCATCAATCACGTCCCTGGATGCCTTTTGTTTGCATTTAGTCTAAAGCTAAGATAAAGCGCCCATCCCACTGAATTAAAGAATATAAGAACCATAGAGAAGCTCCATCTCCTTTCCAACACAGACAGACACTATTTTTTAAAACTATGCGATGGAAACCTTCTACTGGCTCCAACAGCAACAAGCTCTCTGAGAACAAAAACTTCCCAGAAAGCAAGTAAAGCCAAAAGGATTGCTCTTCAAAATCTCACTTCTTAAGGTCTTCAAGAACTTGGACACTTAGCAAGGTGAATATAACGAATTCATATCCATACTGAAATTTTAATTTCCTACCCACCCCACTTCATTTTTTCATTCCATGGGTTCTATGCCTATTTGGATTGGACTAGACAGTACTTGCTAAGGGCTAAGCCACAATCATGGATTCTAGGTTCAATACACATTTGTAAAAGAAAATATTAGTCTTTCTCTTCCATAGATTTTGAGAATTGCAGAAAAATTGTATCCGCTTTTACCATAAACCTCAGAACATGAAAATGAAAGCACCCTCTAAGAGCTACTAAGTAAATGCTGGTAAGTCCAGAGAGACACCGCACTCCTGCTTTCTATGATGCTACAGCCACACTCACCTGCAGAAAATGAAAGAGAGAGGACTTCCAAAATATAGCACGACACAGCTCTTAACAGGCTGAGAGAAAAGGCAGTAAGTGCAGCCAGATTTTTTACAAAACTCTGTTATACTCCCAGTCATACAGCAAATTAAAACCAGAAGGACTACACGACAGTTTAAAGAAAATCCAATATCCAGTCTGAGTGCCTGTCCAAAAAAGGCCAACTTTTCCGCAATTAATTCCAAGTTATTCTTCTGTCCTCCAGCATCCCTGCTCATGACTATGTGCACGCTGGCTAGCTGCTGGCAAGAATTTCACTCCAGAGCTATCCCAGGCACTTATCTCCCTCTGAGTCAGTGGGACTTACCTCCATACAACTGACGGTATTTGTTCAGATGGTGTACTGTAAAGCTTGAGATTTATTTCCTTATCTTGTCTTTTAAGTAAAGGGTAAACCAGGCTCCTCTTCAGTCTCTAAAACTTGACAGGAGTCCATCTGCTTTTTCTAAATATGCAGCATCTTGTAGGTAAACATCTAAAGTGTTTTACCCTTCTGCAAAAAAAACCCTGTCTTAATTAGCACCGTACTGAAATTCATAGGCAAGACAAATTAAATTTCTTACAGACGTTAAGTAATAGCTTTCATTGTCAAATAAAAAGAACTGCTGGAAGGTCTCCTCGGAAAAAGTCCTGAACAATGAGGAAACCCACAGAGTGCATCCCTTAGTGCCACAGGGTCACAGCACCATCACTGCATCCCTTGGCCAGGCTGTCCCATCTGCCTGGGCAAGGAAAGAGATGGAAAAGAAGGGAAGGAAGAAGAAAAACTGCATTAAAACAAACAAAACAAAAGCAAATTACTACAAAGCCTCATCCTCTGGATAGCTATATGCTTACAGTACTGGGTAGACTGGATATGGTGAAGCACACTGAGCACCTTTAATAAAAAAACCCACAACTTTCAGAGAAGTTCAGTTTTCTGTATGCTAAACTCTTTTGAAGATGTACCTGTTGAAATTACTGGCTTCAGGTGCTTGAAATCTCTCCATCTCTCCAAATTTTTTAAAAAAATTGATCTCAACAGACTAGACACGGCAGAACTGAGTGTGGTCCTCTACTACTGCTGCTGCTAAGATTGCAGAAACAGAAAATCACTGAAGATTCTGAGGGCCATTCCTGCCTTCTCCCCACTGTGAGTTCTGCTTCCTTGATTGTTTCTCCTATTAGAGACCCAAAGCAAAAACTTTCTATCTGCAATCTTGAAACCCCTGGAACAGACTCTCGGGGCATACTACTACATTGTTTTAACAGGCACTTTCACCTTTGTTCCCAATTTAATGATTTCACCTCGAGTCTGTAACTCCCCACTACCACCCCATACTGCTCCCTGTTGGGTGTAACACTCAGTAAATATCATTAGACAAATCACGCAACGAACACCTCCCATCACAAGTTAAGCCCATGCCTCATCAAACCAAAAGCACAAATTTTTTTAATAAACTCTTTTCACATGACCAACTCTCTCCTAATAATTACTATCATTTTTTAAACTCCATCTATTTCACTTGCATCCTGAATACTTCCCATGTAGTCCCACCAAAATCCTACAAAGAAGGATTATCTCCTCCACAACTCTTTCCTTCTTTTTTAAGGGCTCGGTCCAAAATCTAGAGGAATTACTATAAAAATGTATTTTAATTTCAGGGGACTTTAAATAATTTTACTGCTTATAACATGTGTGTATTTAAAATATCTTAAGGATCTTAAATAAATGGAAAAAAATTTTTTCCATAGGTATGGTTAGAAAAACAAGCTGGTGCTACACAGAACAGAAGACACCTTTGAAACTGCAAAAGGTTTAAAGACTAGTAAAGCTGCAGTGCACATGGGCTGGCTTTCTGCCCCACTCCTCCTTGCTGGCACTACATGGCCTCCTGCTCTCCCCTAAATATCCTCCACCCCTGGTCCCTTCTTCTCCCAGAGAAGACACAAGCTGTCCCCAGCACTCACAGGAGTCCCTGCTGACTCATTTTTCCATTATTTTACTATGACAGGTAGGAGGAAGGAAAATGGAGTCTTGACTTTTTATTCACAATTTCATCCCACAATCACGACCAATTTTCATTAAGTTCTACTTGAAAAAGGCAAAAGATTTTGTGATGGCTCACAAAATGTAACTTCAGTATATAAATATATATATATAGCTTCTTAATGCAGAGATTTTCTCAGTACAAAAACTGTTTTGCAAAACACTGCCATCCCCAAATACGTCTTTAGGCAGCTTGTGAAGTTCCTGTCCCTGATGCAAACTTCACAGGGATGATCCCTGCCCTTGCAGTTTCAAACACAGTCTCACGCGTATCATACTGGGAAGACCACTTGAAAAATTACACATTAGCATCGTATATTCTCTCCTTAGGCATTATTTGCTGCAGGAAACACATGTTACCATGTCAATAATTACACTAGCTGACTTTCAGGTATGGCCCAAGATATTGCCCCATGTACAAGCATACACAACTCTCAACAATCTGCAGTCTGGCTGGTTCAATACTGACACTTCTTCTTTAAGACACAGAAGTCAAAGTAGGTTTAGGTGGAAATCAGAGTTGTTGCATTCATTAACTGAGACTTGGCATTGGATGGTTTCATGATTTCCTCCAGGATTCGTTCCTCCAACTGGTCTGAGGAGGTTGGCACTTATTCACCCGCGGGGAACCAATTGCACAGAGCACAGCGTCTCAGGCTCGTCCCTGGGAGTGCCCGTGCTGAGGGCCGTGTTCTCACTGGTTTATATATACACCTACATTTATGTTTTTTCATATTTTTTTTACATCATTTTACGTATCACATAATTTTTGTCTTTATTTTGTTCTCCTCTCATCCCTCAAACAGTGTGAGTGAGCAGACTTTTGGAAATTAGAAAACCTGTAGATTTGTATGTATGTTGATGAATAAAGCATATCAGTTTATTCCCAAAAATCGGCATCTACCCCTTCAGCCCTCATTTCCATTCATTACATCATGTTTTAGCTTAAACGCTGTCCAAGTAAACTACAAGGCTTTACAATATAGAGACATGGCTTCACATAAATTATATTATCATTATGGCAACAAGAAATTAAATTACACCATCATGACAACAATCACGCAGCAAAGCTGCGATATATTCAAGCAGTCACATTTAACTCTGCACCACGCAATTTTGGCTAAACCCCCCCTTGCACGCTGCAGAGCTGACATCCCACCCAAAGAATTTTTTCTGCTGAAGGCTGAGGTCAGTGTGGCAGGAACTAACTCGAAGGACGCCAGTGTTTAATCACAGCAAGCTTCTGCTGCAAAGACAAGGAGAAGGGGGCACAAATCACTGCCAAACTACGTGGGAGATGCAAAAATCTAGCGCCAAAACCAGGACACATAAATTGCAAGTATAAATTTGTTTACCAAAATGCTAGTTGGGAGGGAGCACTAGAGATGATCTAGACCAAACCCTCACTTGAAGCAATACTCAAGATTTCCTGTCTTGAATCTGCTGATATTTGGGCCACTATAAGTGAGCATCCCAAGATCCACTACATTTGGAGAACGTCGCCGCTGCAGTCTCTGAATAAGATGTGCAAGGCAGCATCCTTGATCTCCTTGTCTCAGGACCTCCCTCGCTGGTGCTGTCCCATTCAAGCACTATGGAGTGACAGTGCAACCGACAAAAGCAGGCATTTCCCTGCCCTTTTTACTAAGGACCCCCTTGCATCACCTTCAGAGGAAAAAAACCTCCAAAACTCCCAGGCCCCCAGTAAAACCCATCTAACTTTTACAAAGCCAGCTAAAAAAGGTGTTACTTTTTCAATCTACAGAATCAGTGATTCAGCCTGCTTCCTCTTCAAACGAGGAGAGCTCACCACAGCACTCGCTCTGGAAATACGTCAGACCGAGACGTATGAGACAGATAAGCAAGGTCTGAATCTTGCAATCTCTGGCCTCAAGATGAGCAGCATTTTGACTCTTCACAATTCCTTTTCCTTCTTGGAAGTACTAATTTACGAGCAGCCTCTGTACAAAGTGCCTCATTAATTATTCTTCAACGCAAGAATTTAGAGCGGGGAATTCTCACGACAAGAATGGTAGAATTGAGCCAGGGGATAAGCACAATGCTTTAATTCCTTTTTTCACTATGATTTTGCTTTACCATTTACCTCTGCAAAGATGTGATAGGCAAATTAGAGATGTGTCCAAATAGCTGCTTAGCTCTCAGCAAGGCAAAGGCACCCTTGCTTCGAGGGACAGGGAAGTCTCAGATACATAAATCCAGTCTCGTTACGCACGTGTCCAAACAGATATGGATTTCCTAACTCTCTGACACGAGTTCCCTATTCTAATTCTAGATGATGTCCAGGGCAAAGACCTACACGATTTCCTCTTGCACAGCTGTGAAGAAGCTAATGAACTCCCTGAATCTCCTACTTTTTTGTTGCAATAATTAGACCTCAGCCTTCTCGGGCACTCACAACTACCCCACACTCAGTCAGGGACCAGAAAACTGGAAACACTGAACTGTGGAAGTGCAATTTTCACTGCAGCATGGGAATGAGCATAAATAAAAACAGAAATCCATGGAGATTACACACTCATGGCTCTGATGAGACCTGAAACCACACTCAAGAGGGCAGGAGAAAATGACAATACTGAGGGGACATTGTAGAAGAATTTCTGCATGTGAGGCCTGCAGTTTTGCCAATTGCTTTTTGGGTGAAAGCCATTTAATATTTGGACATCTTTCCCACTATGGGAATCTCTTGAAAGATCCACTGTGATTTCAAGAGTCCTAACAGAGGAGGAGTTTAACATTTGCACTCTCTCTACACCACAAAAAAATCCCAAAGCAACAGAATAAAAGGACAAGTGTGGCTGCAGGCAACACCCAGGAGTCACTCTAGGGTCTGAATCATCAAGGGCTGAGTTTGATCTCCCAGTCCCCAGCAGTAAGGACTCTCACAGGCTTCAGATGCATAATACATCATATACTGGAATAGAGCTTCCTTTTCACATGCAAACTTTGATTTTGCTTGTAAATCTCCAGAATTAAAATTTGCTTTGTAAATACTTTACCTGCTACCTTACTGATATGGAGCCTAGGTAGACAGGCAACAGCAAATATATTTCATTTTTTAAGTACTCAAATAACAAAAATACCCTCCAAAACAAAGAATTATGCTATTTTCTCTACTAGTCTAAGAACAATACGTATACACTCAAAGCAATTTTTTACCACTTTCTCTCTTCTGCCATTTAAATGGGATAAAATACTGCTCTTACACAAGTTTGAATGCTTTACCTAAATGCCCACCTAGCAGTTTTTCCACTGCCTTCAACGGACTTTGCAAAACATCCGGACAGACGGTCCGGACGCGATCTCCCGCGGCAAAACCTGGTGCCTTAGAAGTTTCAGCTGCTGGTGCTGGGGAACTGGGAGCCTACGGTCCCACGGCCAGCTTCAGGTCGCATCTCTCCACGCTGTAAACTTTTTACCGTCTGCTCTTCAGCACGTTATAACTCACTCATGGGGAGTGTTTAAAGCATTGCCGTTTCAGAAACCGTCCGCTCGAAACCACACCGGACACTCCCTCCCCAACCGTGTGCCCAAACCCCGCCGATCCCAGCGGCTCCCGAGCCCTGCCCGCTGGCTGGGGTCCGGCAGCTTCCTCCCGTCTCCTCCCGGGGGCTTTTCTGCCACCTTTCCCACCAGAAAGCTCAGCAAAAGCTCCCGGGAGGCAGCCGGCCGTTCTCTCTCCCCTGCAAAGCCGTACCTCGGATGTAGGTGCACTTGCTCTCGTCCAGCAGGCTGGAGGCAGAGCCGCCCATGCTGCCGGCGGCGCGGGGCAGCTCCGCGGAGCGCTGCCGAGGAGCTCCGCCACCGCCCAGCCCAGCCCGCCCCGGCCCGGCCCCGCTTCCCCTGCTGGCACCGCCCCTCGCTCCAGCCGCCGCCGAAGGAGGCCGGGCCCGGGCCCAGGAGGGCTCCTGCCCCCCTCCCCTGCCCGCCGCAGCCTCTCCCACCCTCCGGCCCTGGGCATGGGGCTGCCCCGGCTGCTCTCAGCGATGTGGGAGCGGAGGGTGGCGGAAGGCTGCAGCAGAAGGAACAGAGGAGGTGAGCAGACTGTGCCGCTGTGCTGTCTGCTCTTACCCCCGTGTCACTTGTTACCCCATCTCAAAAATCCACATCCCCTCAGAGACACTTTTAGACCCTTTGAGATTTCCATGGAGGCTACTTTAAAGACCACTGATTGCACATATGATAGGTGTCATGGGACTGAAGTCCATCAGAAATATTCTCTAACACTTTTCAAGACGGAAAAACCACCTGCAATGTTCTCAAATAGGACATCGTCTTCTACATGGCATGTCAAGACACTGAGGAATTCCTATGGCTCAGCCTTTAGGGCCATACCTTCCCGCTCCAGTCAGCCTCTAACTGGGAATCCTGGTGGCTTATAAAGGATACCATTGAATATATGATTCCAGGATGAATGATAGACCTACACAAGCAGGCACTAAAATGCATGTCACTTCAGCAAAAATTGCCCAGTGATCAAACCAGCTTCCTAAAATGTGCAAGAGCACCAGTGCGCAGCTCCTCAGCACAGCAAGTTAAGATAGCAGGGAACAGCTATCCAAATTTTCCTTGCTGAATAATTTCAGTGAGGCTTTGCACCATATGTGAGCTCCTAAAGTATTTTCTTCTGATTTGCTGTTTTTATAAGGGTAATTCAGCTGGCCAGGGATGGGCAGCATGCCATATTTTGTTGTGTCTCATGTTTAGTATGGAGTCGATGAGTTGCAATGAACATGGATCGTGCCAACATGCTGAAGATTCACAGGGACTTGAAGTTATGTATTTTAGACTGAAATATTTTTCATTGAGCTTGTACACATCTGTCACTTGCTGTGAAATTGCTTTGACATAGTTAGGTCTTGCTTATGTGGACTGTTTAATACTTTGCCACTTGGTTGATCACAGGATTGTTAAAAATGGGTTGAACCTTAAAACTTTTTGAACCAACATTGAACTTGATCAGATGTGAAATATTGGAGACAATGTGTAACATCAAGTTCAGTATTCTGCTAAACAGCCTCTTCCTTCAAGAAGGCTGATTGAAGGCAACTTCGATATCAATTCATGCTCTCTGGGCACATGCTAGCTGTACTGAAGGGAGCAATTGTTTAACTACCCTGAGGAGAGCAGGTTCATCCAGAGCATCTCTAAAAGGGCAATTCACAAGTCTATAGATATCTCAGCTAAGAATATAATACTAAATCAGCAGCACTTCTAGGGGTCAAAGGTGAATCAGACTTATCAGTATATTTGGTTGTTAACTCTGCTTGAGAGCTGTGCACTTGCTCACAGACAGGTGGATGCTGCGGTTTGCTCACTGCACATCTTTGAGCTGTGTGACTAGACAACGATGAGGAAATACCATTTATTGTTGTGCATTTTAAAGGCATTATCTCGGAGAAGAATTTGAGCTCTGCTCAGTGTAGCATTATCTTTTATCAAATGTATCTGAGAAGCCTTTCATAATGTACAGTCACATGTAATATGCAAGTCAGCTCCAGGAGTCTGGAGAGATAAACTATGGAAAATTCATGAGCCGTAAACTGGATTGTTATTCTGTCTCATCATTTAAGCAGATGAAAATATGCCAAATCCCAGAAGCTTTATACCCAAGAACAGATGTGTCAGTGTGCATACCGAATGGGAAACCTCCCTGTCTAATTACAACTAGGGTGAGAACAAAATGAGAAGTGAATAGTTTTCTTAATTAGAAGATGTTACACTTCAGTAATACCTGATCCCCAAGATCCCCAAGCATTTCACAAATGCTAGCTAATTAAAGACCATAATTTTCCTTTCAAGATAGGGAAATGCTGTGTTTTAATGGCAAAGTTTGTATCTTAAGCATCTTAAAAAGATACCATGAGAAAAGTCAGCAAAGTCAGGAAGAGATATAAATGATCCTATTGCTATACTGCTTAATAACAAAACCATGCTTCTCTAAGATAAGAAATTGGCCATGTTAGATTTTAGTCTGATGTAACGTATCCACACTGCAGCTATCAATGACAAAGTAATACAATTAAAACAAAAATACCACCAGAGGCAAAACAAGTATTTTCCCACTTTTTCTCCTATGAAACCCTGATCTTTGAGGGTTTTTTCCCCTTACTGTCTGAAAAAGCTCCTCCTCTAAACACCTGTTTTGTATTACATCCTACAGGGCTGCATGATGGACCTCTTCCATCCCACAGAGAAAGTGAATTCATAAGTGAACAGGACCAGGAGAAGCAGCTCCTCTCCAACAAAGGAATGAAGATCTGTCTCCACTGCCTCTGTGGCTTCACTTCTGTCAGCTTGACATCAGGAGAAGTGGTTTCTTACATCACCAGAGTCCAAGTTTCTCTCATGGTCTGGACCCATAAGACAGACAGTGAAAGTACTGGGAGCTCTCGTACCCAAAAAGTGCAGTGCACAGCCACTACACTGCCTTATTTTGTACACACCTCCAAGCCTAGTTTGGGAGGGAAGGAGAAGGAGGTTGTCTCCATAATCACTTCTTTATAATCTCCCTCCGGAGAGAGCTATAATGTAGCCCTGAGGTGCCACAGACATAGACGTGACAAGAGATCCATTCTCGACGCAAATGGGCATCATAATGAAATTTAAGTGGTTGTTAGTTAAACACAGGGTCCTTAAAGCCACGGGGCTGACAAACTGCAGATGTGTCATCAGAAGGACTGATAAAATCTTTGCCACTTTGTTGGCTGCTTCTCCTGCGTACCAACACTTGTGTAATTGTAAATAAGACATGCCAAGGAACCAGTTGCTTTGACATGCTGCATAATAGCACATGACTGTGGCCTTTGCTTTCAAGGGAGCTGCAGGGTTCATCCTGTGTGTACTTTCCCAAAACATTCTTGGTTGCCTCAGAAACACAGTCTGTTATCAACCAGAAGCACTTAAGTGAAATGCATATGAAATCCATTGGGAGAGAAAAGCAGTTAACTAAAACTACTTTGTAAAATTTCTCCAAGGGAAAGCAGCCGTTTTAAGACCGCTGACTTCTGTAAGCAGGATAACAAGGTGCTGTTGACAAAGACAGCTGCAAATACAATAAAACCATTGTGGATAAATAATAATTATCTATTGCTAGAGGAAACAGATAATCATTATTGTCTGAAAGCCAAAACCAGGCTGCAGAAAGTAGTACTGAGAAGATGTGTCAGAAGATAAGAGCAGCCCCTTTCTCAGGACAGGCTGTTGGTTGGAATGTATTCTGAATCCTTTCCATCTAAGGAGCACAGAAGAATGTTATTCTGATGACTTATTTTTAAAAAGTTAGAAGGAGGTCTTAAAATCTATCTGGTGAAGATACTCTAAGGGAATCACAACTGTTCTGTCTGGAGAGCCAAAAATAACATTTTGGTAAAATAGCCTTAAAAAAACTTAGAGCTGGTTGTGCTTTAGCTACCACCCTAACTCTGTGAAGCCGGCAAGAAGCACCGAAAACCCACAAACAGAAGAGCGGATTTTAACAGATTCTTAATCACAGAATCATGGAACAGCCCAGGTTGGAAGGGACATCAAAAGATCATCTGGTCCAACCTTTCATGGGGAAGGGAGCCTAAATGAGATTATCCAGCCCCCCGTGCAATTGCACCTCCAGCAGTGGAGACTCCACCACATCCCTGGCGAAGGTGTTCCAGTGAAGGATTGTTCTTACTATAAAAAATTTCTTTCTTATATCAAGATGAAAAAGCATGATGCAGGGACAGTATAGGAAGTGCTACTGTGTTCTAGGGAAGAGGTGTTTATTGTCATTATTCAAAGAAAGAAATAAAATAAAACCCCTTATTTTTGTAACTCCTGTTCACTAGTTCTGTGAAAGAACAGGGTTTAAATAGTGTAGTGGTGCAGGTCAAAATGTAATCAGGCTACTGAGTGCACAACATAATGCAGGAGGAGGCTTTGCTGGCTGCCTCCCTCATACCTTATTTTCTTCCTAATTATATTTTCTTGCTATTCAACATGTAAACAACGTTTGTTTGAATACTCATTGAACACCAGTGCTCATAAAATACCAAATTATAAATAATGTTCAGCATTTTACCCTGCTTGGATGCAAATAATTTATAAATGTCAATATCGCCCACAGAATTGAATCTGTTTTGTAATCTGAAAGATTTTTGAAACTTTTCAGCAATGAAGCATTCTTATAGTGGTGACACGTCAGAGTTCAGTAGTTCTCCACTCACATTTAGTAAATATATCTATACCTAGCCCATGGTGAGGCGAGGCTGGACATCAGCATTGCTACAAATCTAGAATTTCTATCCTTGGCATCCAAACAGCACACATCTTGTTCCTCAAAAATAAATACTTTTTAGTGGAAAGGTAGAAAACTTGGAGTAAAATTTTTTTTTTCTTAGTTGTCAAAGAGTAGGGTGAGGTCATGAAAGCTACACTGTAAATGAGGGCTCGAAACTTTTCTCTCTTTTGACATCTGACATTCTTGAGTGGGAGGATTTAAGCAGCTGGGCCTTAAAGACAGTAAGTAAGCAAAACATAATAATGCTGCTTACATAGAATTGCTTCTCAAATATTATGAGACTAGCACACTGATAATGTTATACGCTTGAGAGAAGGTATGTTCTTTTCTTTCCTATTCATAAAGGCCCTTCACTGTGTCTTAGATTCCCAGTTCACATGAAGTACAAACAAACCTTATAAATATACTCTGTGCAAGTTATACTCTTTATAACAAAATACACAAGCTCTTAGTATTTATGGCATATTACCAACTCACATGTCAAGGCTGTTTTCTAAAAACAGATCCTAAAATTGATTTATTACAAATAAACAGATTCTCACAAGTACAGCTCTAGACAGGGGCTGTGGAGAAGGAAAAATCACTCTGCACACCATGAGTACTTAAGCAGAGAAATCCTCTGAAACCAGTAACCCCACAAGAACAAGAAACTTCGCTTTACCTTAACTTTGAAGTAATTTATCCTCAAGCCCTGTGGTGAAGAGTCTCCCTGGTCTTCTCTCGTTTCCTTTCTGGTTTTACTGCAGGAGTGCTGCTGGCCCTGTCACCTGCCATGTCAGGAACCTAGCGAGAACACTGTTTAAAGCTTGTTCTTTTGATGTCAGCTTTGTGACTCTTTGAAGCTGAAGTCTGCCAATGGAAGGTTGGAGGGGCGATGCTGGATCTAGAAGAACAGGAAAGTAAAGACGTGCAGCAAACCCAATACAAATGGGAATCAGTAAGGAGGAAAATCCGAGTGTTAGGATATGACACGAGACTAAGGGAATTTTGGAAAGGAATGAAGACTGAATAGGGATATGAAATTCAGAATCTTTAAGATGTGATTCTTGATTTTATTTCCTGTAAATTAAGGAATCCTAGAGCTGAGAATCACCTCCAGCTGTTGCATACTCCATTTGCCCATCCCAGCGGCCAAGTAATTACAGGGGTTTGTATATATTTAAATTAAAATTAATTATATGTGTTGAATTTTTCTTGTTTACTAAATACACAAATCATATTTGGTAAATTCAAACACCATTTCCTTCTCTGCTTAGTCACTAGGTTATGAAATCTGTGAAACAACACAGCTAGAGGTGATCATTCCTGCTCAGCTGCCATTAGAGTCTTTATTTAATTAGTTAGGACGTTCATGTCAAAGCAGCTAACACACAGGCCTTTGAAAATTAATTGTTGAAGCAAGCTTCCTCATTGTCAAACAAGACGCATTGATTTGTTCCCTCACCTTGAAATAGAGGTGGCGTACAGAAACCAGTAAATAAAACCACAGTTGACTGCATTTCCCACTGCCTAGTGCTCACACAGGGACAGAAGAGCAAACAAGAAGGCACGGCTCAATCTGTTGATCTCAGCAGAAAATCCAAGATAAAAATCTGTCTGTTGGAGACCCAATGGATTCTTTACTCCTCAAACGGGCATCCACACCTGCTTGGGAAGATAAAAAGAGAAACCTTCATAAGTGGTGGAAATGAATTTATAGGGTGGGATTTGCAGGAGGCAGCGCTAAAGGCTTTCAGCTCAGGTAATGGAGAAAGGTTCTAGACATCCCATTGTCTTTGAACAGACTTTAGTGAGGCAAGGCATCAAAAGCTAGAAATTAGCCCTATCATTTTTTCCTCTTAATTAAGTAAATTGTAGTGTGACTTTACTTAGAGGAGTAAGAAATTCTGTTTCCATCTGATTAACAAAGATGTGACTGAAATTACTTCCCAAGTGAGCTGATATTCAGGTATTATTAACTATGCTTCAAAAGTACGGCAGGCATATGCTGCAGAAGCTGAATGATCATGCAGACATGATTAACAAAGGAGAGGACTAAATCCTCATGACATCTGGATTTGCTTCTTCTGGTTACAGATGGTTTTGGTTGTTTCTTTTTTCCGAGTATATTCATTAAGACTAAGCACAAAGTTTAAACACAGCCTTCCTGTTCCAAGTCTCCATTTTCCATGGAGAAGCTTCCCATCGGGAGCCTATCCAAAAAGGCATATGTAGTGATTGAAATGGGATTTGCTAAACCATGTTGCATACTGAATGGGCTGCAAGAGTTCAAACGGAGATACACAAAGGAAAGCTGCATAGTTTGGATTTTTGATACTTTTTTCCCCTGTCTCTCAGAAGTGATTGTCTCATCTGCTTCATTTTCTTTCTAGATAATTTTATAAAAACCTTAGCACTCCTAGGTTTTTAACTTACAGTAAATGGATCCCAAAATGTTTACAAGTTTTACTGTTCATTAAGTTTAGATGCTCAGAGTGTAAGTCCTTCCATCCAAGCTGGGTGGGGAGGCCACACAGTGATAAGTCTTCACAACAAAGGACACGAGGTACTAATCATGTCAGCGGGTGAGGTACCCGCTGATCCTTGTAATCCTGTTAGCCTCACACTCCTCTCCGGCTCATCGGCAGTCACACAAGAATTTGCCCAGGCAAGAGAAGGACATCACCTACTCAATGGCACCAGCACTTCCAGGGGGCAGTTCCCCTATTCCAGTACCGGCTGTGTCATGGTATGTTTGTTAAAGGTCCAGGATCTGCCACAGTAATGCTGACTGGTTATATAAATTGCAACAAGCATCTGACAGTGAAGCAGGAAGCAAACATCTTAGCAATTAATTTTTACCAAGACTTATTTGAGTGGTAACATCTGGACACAGTTTTTCATTGTCCTCTAGGACAGCAAGTGTAATTAATTGGTGTATTACCTACCTCTTCATTGATTTTCTTGTGCTTAATGTGTTGCTCTTCTAGTTGTTAATGTGGGTAACAAGTAATCTGCTTTTTTAGCTTGTTACCAGGCTTGGGTTCTCTCTAGTTAGGATCTTTACAGCAGTTGCTGTACCTTGTGAAACTTATGTATGTCTGTCTATAATAAAATGGGTTGCACTAGCTTTGCTTTATCATACATTCTTCTATGTTAATTAATGCTA
>VZTO01007614.1:0-11057 GCA_013400615.1 Syrrhaptes paradoxus
CTTCATGCAAAACTGAAAAATGCAGGAAAACTGGAGGGACCCTCCAAAGCAGATCATAAAAAATTATTAGAGTATTAAAATTTATGGCCTGGTTGTAAAAGGTCAAAGAGAATAGGTTCTTATTTGTTCTAAAAAGTGAAAGACTAATAGGGCCCCAATCAAGATCCCATAATGTAGAAACAAGGGTATTGCATGGGACAAATAATGTTTATATTTTCCAGTTCGGGCAAGACAGCCTACCTCACCCTCCGTACACAAAACCATTAAGCTCATCTGTTTTAATTTACTGTTACCCCCCTGCTCCTGTAACAAAGATGCAATTGATTGTTTTCATTGCTCACTAGAGCAGGAAAATGGGGAAAAAATAATTTGCAGGCTCTCCATACTGAAAAGATTTTAAGGACATTTAGATAAAGATTTGTCTTTTACGACGTAGATGAATTTGTTCTGACTGCCCAGAAAGGTCTGGGCTAGAACTGATGGATTCCTGGCAATCATTTTGGGCTTTGCATTTCATGCTCCCTGGAAATACAGAGCAGGTATTTTTCAAGCCAAATGTAGATCTGAACTCTGTAGGAAGTCATTCCTCTGAAAGTAAAACATTTTAAATTGGGTCTTAAAAATTCAAGTAAGATGATTATTTTCTGTGGAAGTTTTTCCAATTAAGTTTCATAAAACAAGCCAGCATGTGGCTACTGCTTGAACAGAGCAGTTGTTAGTATTTAATACTTGTGTATTCCTTTGTTTTCTCCGGAACTGTGTGCATATGTTTGGCCATTAGCACTTTCTGGGAAAAAAAACCCCAACACTAAAAAGCTCTGTCATTTAGCATCATTTCTATAGCAAGAATTATTTGCCTTCATGTGCTTCAGTAAAAATAACTCTGTGTGACTGCACATGAATTTATCCCATTATATGACTGATTATATATTGGGTCCAAAGCAACAATAAGTCTGGGTAAAAATAAACATTATAAAATATAATCAAAATATGAAAAAAACATATGAAATTGCTCTTACTTGCTCTGTTTCATCTTTAACTTTCCTTTTTTACTTGCCAGTAACTTCCTGCTCTAACCCAGCCATCTCTGTGCAGAAATGCCACAGCACAGCCCTTGCTACAGACTAAATGAGAGCAGCCACAAACAAGTGCTCAAGAAACCAGGATCCAGAGATCAGTCACCTTCCATCTGATAGGTCTCCGTATACAAAAGGCTTCCTGTGAAAAACAGGCAGGGAAAACAAAAAGTTTGTGAGAGTTAGGAGTAGTTCACTCTGGAGTAAAGTTCACTGCAGCAAATGGAGGTTATTCTTCTAATTGTTATTACTGTAATGCTCCTTAATCAGAGGAAAGGGTCAAAAGACTCATTTCAGTATCCTTGGAATACTGATGAAGAGGCTCCTTGAGCCTGTTTTGTCTTATCAGGATATGTATGCATACTCCTTGTCTATTGACAGAACAGACAAGTCATTTCAATAGTAATTTCATGTGTGTGTCCTTAGGCAGGGTTTAGCCCTTAAAATAACAATGCATATTAACAGGAAAATGTGGAGAGCCAGCTCTGAAGATGAGCTTGGCTTNTCAGTGACACAGATAAGACCCTTCTGAGAGCTGGTGTGGATAAGATGGCTATACCCTGGGCTGTAAACACCCCTTATAACCAACAGTGGGACTGCACCTGACACTAGAATAGCAAATCCTCAAAAGGAATTCAAAATTACAAGAGATGATTCTGCAGGTTTGTGCCTGAGACTGAAAAAGTGTGGGAGATGTCATTATGATTTTAACTGGTATTTTCAACAATTTATGTACATAGACAGTCACACTTTCTGCAACACAGAAGAAAAATGTTAATTCCATTCTGAAGGATTTTACTTCTCTCAAATGAGCAGAGACTATAACTTAATTTCTGATGAATAACTATACTACTGAAATTTCATCTAAATCTTAAAAAAGGTAAATTGCACCAGGCTTATTGAGGTGTTCCAGGACAGAGGCAGAGTTTTGGAACAAGATAGGTAAAAAGAAACCCAGCAAAATCATATTTAGGACACTCTGAGACAGAAGCAAGGGTTAGATTGCCTCATCCAGACACAGGGAGAAGGGCCCTGGGACAAGTGGGACCTAATTTACAGGGTATGAAAATGATATTAAAGAAAATACGAATGTATGCCTGCTCTTGTTTTCAACTCTTTTCTCTCTGATGCTTTAGATAAATCAATATGCTTTTCTGTAATAATTTATTCCCTGCTACTTCAACATTTGCCATTCTCTGTAGCTCACAGAGTTTATTGTAGGGCTAAATTCCAATTAGACTTACAGGGGAAAATCACCAATGAAAACCAATTTTTGTCTCAGGGACCAGTATGTGAAGATGATGACTTGCAGGACTTTTCCCCGTCAGAAGCACAAAGACAGGGCAGAAACTTGGAAAGCTTGTCAAAGGGAAGAGCAATGGAGTATTATTCAAAGGTACGGGCTATCCTGAACTATGACAGCAGTGTCCTGCAAAGGGACTATAAAACCACCACAATTCTGTATCTGTCTCTTACAGGATGTGAATACTGTAGCACTTTGCCTTTTATCTATCTAACAACTCCTGGGAAACCAGAGTGAATGTCTTGGAAATTTTAGAACAATTAATTTATTGAAAGTTCAAGACTTGCTTACCATCAGTAACTTATTGTTCCTGAGTAATTAAAAACCAGTCACCTCAATCTGTTTTCATGAGAGGTAACACAGGCCACAGTGGCACGGGTTATTCCATACAGCACTGCAGTGAGCTGTGAGGCAACGGGAAAGCTGGCCACTGACTGCCCCTCTGCTGAACCTGTTGCCTGATGAGTGCCTACCATGCTGATAGTATGATACCAGGAATTTAAAAAAAAAAAAAAAAGAACACCAACTAAAAACCAAAAAACCAAGAAAGAAGTGTTAGTAGACTGGGAAGTACAAGCTTTGATTAGCAAGTACAAGTCATCCATGCAGCTCTGTTCTCTGCGGTTTCCTCACTCTCCTGGCCATTTTTAGAGCAGGCTGAATCAGCGGTACCACATCCTCCCTGTGAATCAAACTAACTGCAACCCACCACAAGACCTCATCCGCCGTTACAGGGCAGACAGGGAGTCTTACAGCCCTGCTGAATTCAGATCCAGTTCTGCAGGAAAACGCTGTTCCAGTGCAGTTGACAACAACGGCACTATAAACCTTGCTGCTGCTCAGCTGTTGAAATCAAACCGCAGATACCATACTGCTTCATTACTGGTGTTTAAATGCTTTACTTCTCTACTTGAGCAGTTGAAGTGCAGTTTCATTCTGCCATTTTTTTCTGTAGATTTATAAGCGTGTTTCTGGAGAGCTGGTTTAGCTATACACATCTTGAGTTTCAAAATTAGTAGCTAGCTACCGGATAGTTATAAAAGCATTTGTTACAGAAAAGAGATTGTCAGTGCCAGCCCTGAGCAAGGTCTGGAGCAACTGGGTGCTAGAAAGACTATCTCAAAGAATTACAGATCCTCGTACATGGGGTCAAAAAGCTGCACAGAGCACATAGCCCTGCTACACTATTATTCAAACACAGGGGCTAGGAAATAGGAGTCTAGCTTTGGAGAAATGGAGTAGGTGTTTCACAAAGGACTTGACTCTTCACTTCTCCTCAGAAATGATTCTTGGAGGTAGGAGTTAGCATTCTCTGTGCTGAGTCCTCAGGGAATCCATAAGAAGATTGATTCTTGATCAAATCGATAACATATGACTAAGGGTAAGGATATTACAAACCACTTCTCCACAAATCCCTATCCACAGAATCCTGCATGGGAGGTAACCTTACAGAAGTAGCATTTTTCATCTGGAATGCAGTGTCTTGCACACACCTGAAACAGAACAAAAGTGGTGAAAGCGCAACCTGCAACTTCCCTTTAGCAAGGCTGCTTGTATTTCTGGAGTCCAAATTTCACAAAAAAACCTGTGAATACATGGAAGAACATTTAATTCCCCCTTCCTGCAGTGCTGACTTCCTACCAGCCTAAAAATCCTCGAGGGCTGGTAGATCATGCTGTTTTGGAGATGTGCATTGTAACAGAAGGCATGTTCTCTTTAACCACCCCTCTGAGCATCCAGTTCTGCTCAGTAAGGGTAAGAGGGAGAGGCTGGGAATCAGCCAAAGGGCCCAGTTCACACCTGACAGATTTCAGAAGCCTCCCAGCATCACACAATCCTTGCCTTTCAAAAAGTGTTGTCTCGAGAGGTTTTTGGTACAATGTATTTCCCGAGGTGGTGGTAGCGATTTCCATAAGACATGTACAGAAATATCTACTGCTTGATTCACAGGAAGACAGATGTTTTTCTTGACAGGGCAGAGGTGTTGCTACTAGGAGTGTGGTCCCATTCTTTTGTATGCTGGCAAGGGGTGGGGTTGGGGAAGAGCAGGGAAGTCAGATCCCCACATTCTCACAAGAGCAGCTGTATTATCATCCTAGCTGACAGGAAGCAAGACCGGGTCGTAGGTAACAGCCTTTGTCTTCACCTAATTTTAAGCACAGCAAAGAAAGCCTCTTCCTGCAAAGGAGGGTGAAAACAACGTGGGTGTATTTTCGGTGCCCACACACTTGGCCATTTTGGGTTGGAATGGATACATTTACGTAGTGTACTTTCTCACCCACCTTGCATTTGGAAACACCTGCCAGACTAGCCTGTATCTGAACCAAACTTGCTTGATTTTTTGCTACCAGCTTCATGGGCAAGTTCGTATTTCTGCTAATAGGTGCCAAGAGTTAGGGAGGAAATTCCTACAAACCCAACAGGTTCCCAGTCTTGCACCAAGGTCACCACAAAGTCACCGTTGTACAAATGAGGAACTTCAGTATCTGTGCTAGTGACCTCAGCTACTAACTAAAATAACTTAAAAATAATAAAAAATAAGACTTCTCTGAAGAGGAAAAGCTGCCTTATCAGAGAATTCACATCCAAGGCCCGGCTGCGGCCCCAGCTCCCGCACCGCACGCACGGACAACCCCCGCGGCTCCGCGAGAAGCCTCACGGCCGTGCAGAGCCCACCGGGGGGCACCCCCACCCGTGCTGCGCCCACCAGCGCGGCGAGGAAAGGCGTGGGGGCGGCGGGAGAGCACACCGAGGGGAAAAAACCCGAAGGGAACAAAAGCAGCAAGCTCGGCACACATTCCCCTCCAAGCCGGGCATCAGCGCCTGCCTTCCTCCCGCCGGGGCTCGCCCTGCCTTCCACGGTGCCAGGGGGACGGTGTCCCCAAGCAGAGGACGACAAAGAGCGACTTCGGGCTCCGCGGGGAAGTATACCGGCGCCGTCTCGCACCCCGGCCCCGCCACCAGAGGAGCCACCCCACCTCCGCGGCACCCGCCGGCCCCCTCGCCCGGCAGCCGCGCCGCCCGCTCCCGCGCATGCGCAGCCCCCTCGGCGCCTGCGCGCTGGGGAGCGAGGCGGGCGCCGCTGCTTTTGGAGGGTTTGCGGGCGCGAGGCGGTTGCCGTGTCGCCGCAGCGCGGGCGGGCGGGGAGCGCGGCCCGGCGCCGGTATCGCGTTTGCGCCTCCGTGGGCACCGCGCGGCCCCGGTTCCTGCATCCGGGCACGCCTGGGCGGCACCTGAGCCGCCCGGGAAGGGGCGTTGGGCGGGTAGGTAGGTAGGTAGGTAGATAGGTGGGTAGGTAGTGAGTGAGTAGGTAGGCAGGGGAAAGCCGGCTGGGTCCTGGTGCCTCCTTATTGTCATGGCCGGCTCGGAGCAGCCGCCGCCGCGGTGGGAGGACGGGGAAGCGCCGCTGCCCATCGAGGATGCGGAGCTGGCGCTGGCCGGCATCAACATGCTGCTGAATAACGGCTTCCGTGAGTCCGACCAGCTCTTCAAGAAATACAGGTGAGCCCCGGCCGCCCCTCCGGCGACCGCTCCCCGGGCGCCTTCCCCCAGCGCGGCCCCGGGCGCCCCCTTCCGCCCACCGCCGGCCCGGCCTCCACGCACCTGTCCCCGCCACCCACCTGCGCGCCCGCGCCGGCCCCGCTCTCCCCTCACGCGGCCTACGGGCGGCGGAGCTGTGAGGCGCTGAGGCCCCGGCGCCCTGGGCACAGGGGCTTGGCGCGGGCAGCCTCGCCCTGTCCAGCCCCGCGGGGCGGAGCGGGGGGGCTGGTGCCCCCGGTTGCCGCCTCAGTCTACGGCCTGGCGGGGAGGGGGCAGGCGTGGTTCGCCCCTGCGGCCCTGGGCGAGAGGCTGCAGAGGAGCTTTGCGGAGTCTCTGCGGGGCAGCGCGTTGGGCCGGCGCGGGGGCTGCTGTGGAAGGTGCCCGCCGCCCTGTTAAGGGGTGGGGAGGGGCTGGGCAGGGGTCCGCGGGACCCTCGGTACCGTTGGCTGTGTTTCGGTAACGTGAGGGAGTAAACACACACGTGCGGCTGAAGGCGTTTCCTGGGTCTGTCATCTGGTGCCGGTTTCAGCCTACAAAACGGATAGCGACAAAAGGTCCTTGGACGCTACTGTGATTTTCTTCGGGCTGCAAGATTATCTTCGTAATCCCTACATACATCATGTGTAGCTTTGTGCATTATGTTGTCATCTGATGGGAATGGCATTAGCGCGACTGTGTAAGTCAGTCTTAAAGAAAAGATTGCCCGTTTGTCCGAGGACTAATGCGTTCTGTGCAAGCTTGAGCTGCTGTAATTGCGCATACGTTCTAAATATTTAATATGCACTATGCTGTTGTAGTCTGTATGATAAAAAAAGACTTTAGTTGACTTAAAATAGCATTTCATAATAATAGTGTACTTATGTACTTAAGTCTTATTTACAGAAAGGATGTTTGGAGGTAGAATGAGGGGAGGGAGACAAATTAAGAAAACTCCCTTTAATAATAGTGGAATAATAACTTCACTGTGTACCTGCCAGTCTCATATTGAACACGTCATTCAGTCTTTAGTATATGCTGCTATGTTGCATACACAGTATCGTTGCATAAAGCTAACAAGAACATTGCAGGTGACAAGTAACATCCTGATTCTGCATTCCTCGCATGCATAACATGCAGCTCACATTCATATGCACTTGCACCCTGTGAGTTACTTATTTCTTGAGTCTGTTAGAGTCATCAGTTGTTTTAAGTATCTAAGGAACCTGTTGTTTGTTGTTTGTTTTTATGTTGTATATTTTTTTAAGGTGCCAGTTAAGGAAGTCTTGATGAGGTTTCCTTTTCTCCACTTTTTTGTTGTGTTGTGCCATTGCTTTCTCTCAGTAGTGTTAATCTGGAAGTAGTCTTTGAGTTCTGATATTGTATAGTAATGCTAGGGAGTAGAATTGTTAAGATTCCTATTTTCAAAGTGCAGTTCAATACTCCTTGAAAGGGTGAATAATGATCTCTTCTGCAAATTGTTCTCTTGGTTATCTAGGAGGATTTAAGGATTTCTTAAATGCAGAAATTTATCTTTCTTCCAGGTAGGAGCTTTTCTTCGATTTTTGTCAAGAATTACCTTTAAGTTCAGTATACTGTTTGATCTTGGGCTCTAAACACTACCTGCAAGCAGTAAATAGGCATAAATTGATAATTGCTGTCTTAGTTTTTAAATGACTGAAAATCTTCAGTAGCCCTGTCTACCTCATCTCAGAATTTTGTAGCAGGGTTCCTCTTGCTGTGAATTAATAGACCTTTATTGAGGTGCAGATCAGCTGTATGTTGAAACTTCACATTAGACATAGGAGAGAAGATATAGCAAAGCATGCTGAATTTCATGCAAGTTTGGATTTTGGAGATTCGTGTGGTGAGATTCACTTTTTTCTCAGGATTTTTTGGTTCTATACTTGTCTTGGATGTGTTCTTCCTGCAAGGACTTAAGTAATGCTATTATATGTTTCTTTGCATACGGCCTTAAATCAGTATATTTTTGTTGGTGAATGCTTGAAATGACGAAACAGAACCCATCCTAAATGGGACTGGTAAGCTAAATGAGCGGGTTTTGGGAGCTCTCCATAACTTGACGTGGATAGTTGTGATTTGCAGCATTGGAGCTCAAAGATGTCTGATGAAATGCAGCTTTTTGAACTTTATGCGAATGTGTGTTGTCCATATTCCATAGGAGCTTTCTTATAGGAAATGTTAATTCTGGACTCCTGGCTATGCAGGTAGTTTAGCCCTTTTTCAGATGCTCAACAGTTATCAGATTAACCCTACAAGTGAAGGGAGGAATGGAAAATTTTTTTTCTTATGGAAACTGTTTAAGAATCTGCAAGACTATTTGGAAACTGTTATTCAGCAGAACTTCTGTTTCATTAGCCACATCATTTAAACTTGGAACTTCTGGTTTTTCTTCTGCTTTTCATTACTTTTTTTCTTTATTTGCCAACTGAAGAATCTTGTGAAAAATTAATTCAAATCAGTGCTTCTATCTTTATGGGGCAGTAGACAACCTTGATGAGCCTAAGGACAGCTCTCATTCCAAAGCAGGCTGGATCCGTTTCGTTCTTTGCTGTTCTGCATTTTTGCATCTTCGAGAAAATTGGCTGAGCCCAAACTTAGTTATATTTAAAAGCTGGTCATAATGCAGTTCTTGAGGAAATCAGGGTGGAAATGGCAGCTCTTTCGTGTGTATAACCACAACAGGAAAGTCTTGCCTTTGAAAGGTGGTGGTACTTTGAAATAATTGGCTATAGAACCATTGTTTCTGTGTTGGGCATTAGAGAATATTGTTTTATCTTTTGGTGTTTGGAGCTCATATACATTTATTTAGAACCTGAACAAGTCAAACGCATGTGTCTGTTATGTGTCAGATACAACATGTAGTTGGAACTGCATTGACTCTCACTGTAAAACAGGTAATGATTTGTCAGGTGTAGTTTGTGACTTGTTTTGTTGTGAACCTCTGACAGCCTGAAGTTATTTATTCCTTCAAATTATACTTGAAGGAAGATGCCGGGGTTTGAAAAATCATCTGCAAGTAACATCATCATCTGCATCTTAAGGGTTTTTTTTTTCATAAGTCCAGATCCTCCACCTGCTAGTGGCGGCAACCTTCTTTAATGCTTGTAGCTGTGTCAGGTACCCACAGTGCTAACTCATATTTGAAGCTGTTAGGTATGAGTCTGTTCGGCTTGAACAATGCTGACACCATCCCATCGGTTTAGACTTTGAGTACCTGTGAAAGCTGCAAGAGATGTGGAGGTTAGCCGAGGACATAGGCATTGGAGATGGAGCCCACAGCCAACCTGTGGGATGGTGTCGTTTTGGTGAACTGCCCTGATGCTAGCAAGAGAGCTAGCCTTCTCACCTTGTGGATTCCTAAATATTTAAGACAAGAATAACCGTCAAAAGACCTTTTTTTGCTTATTCTTCACTTCTTAAGAGCATTTGCAATTCGAAAATTATTTAAAAACTTCTTCCATTAAGAGGAGAGAGGACAGTGTCAAATAAAATCAGGAGCTTTTTAGCTGTATGTTGACTCGCAACATAAAGCATAAGATCAAGTATATTATCTTACAAAAAAACCTGTCTTTTGTCTCCTACTGGGTAAAAGTTTGACTCCTTGTGTGAATGACTCTTACTTCTGAGAAGGCTTGATAAAATTTTCAACTTGCAGCTGAATAAAAAGAGAAATGGTACAAGATGGATAAGTAATATGTATATAATAAGGTCATCTCCAAAGAAGACAATGAAGATGATGTAGAGGAAATGTTATTCTAAGGGAAAATGGCTAAAGATTTAAAGAATGGGGTCAGTGTAGGAAGACATGCTGTACAACTTCTTAGGGTAAAGCAGAATATGGCCAAGAATGCAAAGCTGGAGCAAATGGGAAAGTGAGAAAAAAAGTTTAGTACAGTTACTTTAAAAACTTTTCAAAAGCTTTTTTTTAAAAAAAACCCCACTTTATTACAGTATGCAAATTAACAGACATACAAACTTCAGTAATGGACCAGAAATTCCATGGTGGGTAGATGTTTGAACCTAATATTACTAATTTAAAGCAGTGTCTGTGGCTCAAAATACTTCTGACCTAAATACAAGTTGAGAGAAGGTGATATTAGGCCAGCATTGATCAGCAGGTAGATTATGGCCCATGTATGGGCAGTCTAACTGTTGTTGAGATTCTTGTTTATGGACCTCAGCAAAGGAACCTTAAGAACAAAAATTGATTTGGTAGATATTTCAGTAGCTTCCCTAAAGATAAGGACAGCAGGGTGGGAACTGGTGTAAGTCAGTTGGGAGAAGGGTGATGGCATCTTGAATGGCAGTGTGGGAATAAGTCATGAGTGCCCTGGTAGCAACCCTGTGTGCTTATTTTAGTAGCTGGTTCTATATTTATCTGTGAACTTATATGAATTCTTAATTTTTCGTTATGCTTTACTCTCCCAATTTGGAGGAAAATATTTTGTTTTGTTTTAATTTGAGCATCACTATCAGTATGATGACTGGAATTCTTAGTGGACTGTGGTTAAAGGAGCAGCGTCTAGAAAAGCAGGAGGATATGTGAGCAGATTAATTACCTTACTTAAACTTAAACCTGAGCTTGTCTGTAGTAGCTTTAGAAGCTGATGTATGTGGAAGTGAAATGCTATAATGGAAATCACTGTAGAAAAAAACAAACTACTGAGAAGCGTTTGATTTTTCTTTTGATGTGCTTCAGTTCTGATTTATTTTTTTGTGGTAAAATGGGGCTGTATTATCTCAGCCTTATTAAACCAAGACTTAAGTTTTGTTGTACTACCAACTTTATTGATATTTTTACAACCTTTTACTGTGATATCTTGTAGAAATGGTGTTAATGGCACGCTTCCTTATAATAAAGATACCTCCTGAGTCCTGGTTTGATAGGGGAGGTGCAAACAGTATTCTACAAAATATGTCTGGAGACTGAATTTTTCTTCATCTTTGAGCTAATTAAAAGTCTTGACTGTTTTTTTTTAATGGAGGTTATTGCTTTCGAGTAGTCAGGACAGTTTGGGCAGTGCAGTGTACCAATATCCGTTTGTGTTCCGTTCCATAATTCCTGTCAACACCAAAACCAACAGCCATTGGTTTGCTGTTAGTATTTTCTCAAGTGCTGCCTCGTTTTTAAGTGCTGC
>VZTO01007615.1:1663-19446 GCA_013400615.1 Syrrhaptes paradoxus
ACAGAGCATGTAACCACAGGCTCAGATTTAAGCATCACATGATCCAAACACTGCCTTCCCCTTTCAGAAAATGAAAGGTAATTCATTCATTTTGAGAAAAGCTCTGGTCTTTATCAGGTAAATCACATCAGCCACCATACTGATGCTGTAAGGCTGGAAATTCTCAAAAGTTCCTGAAACAATAAAGTCACTTTTTTTTTTTAAATTCAGTTTAATTATTTCAAAACCAAAGTCACCCAGCTGTATGCAAGAGGACCAAAGACAGAAAACGTTTTCTGCATTCCAACAAGTGCTTCCTGTAGCCCAGTACCCATGGCAATTCTCCCATAGCAACTGGCAGGTCATGTCTGCAGGAGCAGGAGTGGGTTTGTGATTGTCTCAGATGGGGTACAGAGGCTCTGCAAAGTTAGTGCTTTTTAGTACCTTGGTGCTTCCAGAGCTTACTCACTGATTATCCTTGAGAAAAGCAAGTGCAGTAATGTGGCTGAACAAGGACAATGTTTCAGAAAAAATTAAAGTTGTAATTTCTCTTTGTTACAGACCAGACCTTTTCCTTATGCTCCTTGCTACTGTTCAGCTGGAACCGTACACACAGTAAAGGAATTTTTCTCTTAATAAGAAGGCACCACAGGTTACATTGGGATTTGCCTAACACTGCATATTACCATGTTTAAAACGAGGTTTCCAACACAGCCAGACAAGATTTCAGATGGGCAAAGAGCGTGTGCAGGCAAGTGTATCTATTTAAAACAAATACTACCAGCAGCATCAGGCAAAACCACAACTTATGAATAACTATGTGTCTTAAAAGCACCAAGTAAATTAGCTGTAATGAATGTTTCCATTGGGCTCAGTTGCACAGGGCTTCCCTTTATGCCATTTCATCAAGGTTCAAACACATTAAGCAGCACTTCCACACACAGGTCAATTTTCACACAGGCATTTTAGCAAACTCCTTTGAAGGCAGCAACATTCACAGGAAAGTTTGCCCAAACTCTAGGATTCCTCTCCCTGCCAACACCATGCACACACAGACATACACAAAAATTATTTTTCTTTCTTCAGTCCCTCCAGTCTCAGCAGAAACCCCACCTCACCATGCTGACAAACAGCAAGGGCACAGCCACTGCCCATCTCAGGAAAAAGCAGGGAGTTAAACAGAGCCAAGCAGGTGGCAGAGGTGGAAGAGCGTAAACACCCCTAGGCTGATCAGGAAGGGTGAAAAGGAAAAGAGATACCAGAAGCCCAACCCAAAGAACATAAAAATGCTGGTTTAGTTCATATATATATCTTCTGTAAAAGTGCAGAGGAAAAAACAAGCACTTTTTGAGGCTCAGCAACTAGATATTGAAAAGCAAAACCTTCAGGAGAGTTTGCACTGTGATGCCATGCTGTAAAACTTCAACAATTCTTTTATTCTACGCATCTTCCCTACAATTTCTTACCTAGCAAACCTTTTAATTGCTGTTATAGAGCAAAGTGATAGATCAAGGAACACCACCAACACAACACAGTGGTAGTTAATTTTTCATTCAAGTGGGAAAATTCAAGGCTGTTTCATGCTGGTGAATTAGTAGTGAAGAATCAAGACCTGTATTTTTATTTTTACATCACTTACATCTCTCTAATAATGTTCTAATTTTACTTGTCAAAAATTATTTGAGACAGGAAGCACAGCTTCACCTCCAGATTCTCCCTTTTGAGAAGTAAAGCACAGCACAGGAAAGGAAAAACCAATACATACGATATTGTAGTTGCCATTTTTTTCAGTAATGAAATACTACAACAAGGTCAAGGAATAAATTTGCAGAGTATCAGAGCTCTCACAGAAGAGCAGGAAAGAACATAACCAAAAATGCTGAGAAGGGTGTTTCAAGCAGCTAATGGAGAGCCAGCAGGAATGGTGGGAGGTTTCCTCTGGAGTCACCACCCTGCCTGGGAAATTCACATTATGGATGTTTTTTTCCAGAATCTACTATTCCCAGCTTCGCGGGAAGGCTCTCAGTCCAACGCAAAAAAATCCTACCAGAAGCTGCTCCAATCTCCTACAGAAAGCTATCAGAGTGCAAAGGGCCAGGAATGTGCAGTTTCAAAAACAACCTTTCTGAAGCTTTTCCAGCAGAAACCACTGTAAACCAGTTAATAGTGTCTCTTCGGTCACTTTAATGCCTGAAAAAAAAGCTGAAGGATATTCTTGAAATACCATCATTATCACTACTTTTTTTACAATCTCAGTGGAATACCGGTCAATCCACACCCGACTAGGTATGAATTAACTTATTTAGAACATAGAAAACCCCAACTATAAACATTTATGTTAAAATTAATCCAGAAAAATCCTTATAATTATTTCCAGATGGATTATAACTACAGAAGATTATCTCAGAAAACAAGCCTTGATATAATCAAAACACTATCATTAACTGGCTTTTATAACAAATACCATTAAGGCAGAATTTTGGTATTTGCATCAGGGACTGTTAAAGCCCACCCAAAAGACCACCTTGTTAAATATGGATGCTGAAACAGCAAGGTAGTAACTTAGTGCCCATCCACCAAGGCACAGAGAGACAAAGAGGTGGTGCTATAATTGTACCTCACTCAGTTTCACATTTCAAAACACTGGAGTCAGCTTCAAAATATGCCATTCACTCCAAACCAGGAGTGCTGGGCACAGGGCTTGCTATCAGAAGACAAATTCCTCTTCGCCTTGGAGTGCTCCTACTCCTTGAAAAACAAGCAAGCTGCAGCTCAGCAGCACGTAGGGTAGGTTACATGGAGTACAGCCAGCCCCAAGCATCGCAAGATCTCACTCAAGTCTGCCAATGTACTGAACATATAAGCCTAGAAGCTCTTACCTACACCCACAAAAATCAGATGTGATTTTACAGCAATATAATCAGTAGCATCAGGGACACACACCTATCTTTGAATCAATATTGGTTGGGGTTTTTCTTTGACTGATATTTTTTTTTATATTAAAGTCTCCTGAGGGTGAACTCTGGCCCCACGTCTACCACACCATTACAGAAGCTGCTCTGTTCCCCTGGGTAGTCCTTACTATAAACAACTTCATGTCTCTGAGCAAACTGTTAAGATACAGTGAACTTCTTTCCGTGTGTCATACGGTAAGCCACATCTCAACCCAACACCACTCTGCCAGTCCATTAAAATCTCTCCCATTTATCATGGCGCTCAGTGTAAATACAGCAGAGAAAATCTTCCCAGTTGTGTTCCCAGGGATGTCAACAACCAGCTATCTGTGGAGAACATTTAGTAGCCGGTCTTTAAAATTATCCATAAAGCTGCTGTTTATTTTAAAGCTCGGGAACAGGGAGGTGTTTTAAGTGTCAGAATGAGTGGCCTGACATCAAAAAGTTGATATGAAAGTTTGCCGAAGAAGAAGTGGGCTGGCACAAAGAGCAGATGATGCTTTTATTTAAATTAGGTTGGCTGCCAGCACCAGAAGGTTTCACTATCAGCACTGCAGATGTCTGATATAATCTGTAACACACAGCAAGCCTATTATGTTATTTTGTTGTGTGTGTGGTTGTATACATAAAAATAATGATTAAGAGACTCTACACAACACACAACAGCCTGTGTACCACTGCTGCTCTGCTCAGATATTCTAGCCTGTAAGGGTCTAGATCCTATCTTAACCATTTCTTCACCAGCCAATAAATATTTGATCTTCAGAGAAAATGTAAATTAGGTGCAACATTTGTGTGCGTGTACATGTGTATATCTCACTTTTATCATCAAGTCTTAAAACTGCAAAAATCCCTTTCCATGTTAGGCTGATCAATCTGTTATTTTTAGTTTATTGTCAACATTGCATTTTATGTTTTTTTCTAAAGCCTGAAAATTATCAATGTCTGTGATTTCAAAATAAACAAACAAAAGCAAACATGCTACATACAGATACCTTCAAAAGCTAGTTATTTAACACTTCTGGTTTGTATGTTGCTAAGGGAGGGTGCAGGAAGCAAACTGTTCTAGCTTGAGAATTTTTTTTTTAAATGAACTTACCCTCTAACTCTGATATTTCTGTATTTTCATTTGAATTTATTTTCCTAAATAGCACTTCCAGTCTTCCATTTTGAACCTCCACACCTTCCATACAACACCTTTGTATTAAGGAGTATGTGTCTTTTTTAAAAGGATCCTTGCTTAAAACTCCTGGCAGGTCACAACCCTGTTAGCATGTTTCCAAGCCTGAACTCTCTCCTCAGTTCTGTGCAAGCCTCTCCCACCCAGAGAAATATAGTGGTGTCCTGCTCAAGAGCCACTGGATGTTTTCAGAACCCCAAACTCAAGAAGAAGGAATGCATCACCTACATACACTCCCTTGCTTGAGCTTTTACTGTACCACGCAAAGGGAAAAAAAAAAAAAGAAAAAGACTGCTGACAGGTATCAGTCTCTTTCCACCATGCTTTTGATCAGCAGCCTGACACACCGCAGCACTTGCACAGACACAGGTATAACTCCAATAATATCACTATCAGCTGGAAGTACACATGGATGACCAGCCAGCCACTCCCTCCTCCCAGCCTCCTTTATGTCAATAAATCTTAACCTGGCTGTTTGAGCAATGTTTAATCATAAACAGTTTTGAACATGCTCCAGAATATAAACAAAGGTGAGCAGGAGAAAAACTGAGTCCACTACAGAGAATCACTCACCACTTGCTGCTGAACTAGGTAACAGAGAGCAAAGAAATAAGGGACTGTTGAGGAACAGAATACAAGCACCTGGTGTTCATTTAAAACAGCCACCATGCAACAGCATTAAAGTATCCAGAAACACAACCACAGAAGGATTTCAAGGACTAAATGCATTAATGTTCTTGGTTCTCCTAAAAAACAAAGAAAAAAAAGTAAAATTAAATTGCTCAGAACACCCACATAAATACATGGAAATAAACTACCCTCATTGATCTCATCCCACTGCCTCTTACAGTGCAGTCAGCTTGATTCCCTTCTGTGTTGCTAATCAAGCTAAAATTAACTCCTCTCCTCCTGCTTGCTGCATGTGCTAGTGCCATGAAAATCAGCACTGGGGCAGGAGCAATTGTCTCTTTCCACAAGCGCAGCCCACCTCACTTCCATGGTAAATGCATATTTAGGACCTACAGGACCTCTTGTGGGATTTTAACTGCATGCATCGTGGGGCTGGATAGCTGTTTACACTGGACAACAGAATAAGTAGCTCTTACAAGCCTAGCTGAAATACTTCTGACCACCTTCTAGTCATTATTGGCCTCTATAGACCTCTGTAAAATGGGCTACATGAAAGTGGGAATTTCAGTCCTGTTAAGCCACCTTAGAAGAATCAACATCATACTTGTCACTCCTGCTTTGACAGAGAGCAAAGATGTGTCTTAAGCCAGCATCTCCACAAAGCCCTGGAGGACTCTTCATTGTCATGGGACTTGAAGTTTGGGGCATATTTGGAGGACACAAATTCATTTTATATGGTGACCACTATGACAACATTGTCAAAAAAACCCCAAACATACCATATCCTAGCATTCAGTTTTAAGGCAGTTCCATTTTAGATCCCAATGTGATGTTTCAAAGGAAAAAAAAGCCGAATCAAAACAAAATCCCAACCCTACCAGATTATACCCATTAAACAAAGCTGAAGTACAGATCCAATTGACAGAACTATGGAGTGGAACAGAAGCTTAAAAGAAAAAAGCACTCTGTGGAGATAAATATCCTTCAAGTGTGTGCCTGACAGCAGCCGAGGTTTTATGCTATTAAAAAAATACAACACACACCATAGTGAAAAAACAAGGTTATTCCACCCACCCCCGTGCTACCTTGCTGTCCCACTAGGTTAACTAAAGCACCCAATGAAAGGCAACTTGTATGAAACAACACAGGATGATTCTTATTTCTATATTCTGCTGTCACTACCCTTGTCTTACACCTTCATGAGACAGTGGCAAACTCTCCACTGGAAGACTGAAATGGCAGACCCTGCATATAGTCTTGGATCAGGAATAAGTTTTGCTCAGCCCTTGCCGAGGGCTCACAGGTACGATGCATCCCACCTCCCTGTAGGACCTCTCCCATCCCACTGTCCCCAGTCCTAGGGGAGTACTCCCTGACCACTGCCCTCAGCCCCAGCTGGACCAAGGCTATTCTGGCAGCACCAGGCAGGGAGCAGTCAGCCTGACATTCAGTTTGTTTTCCAGACATGTCACAGAAACGGCAAATACTAACTCTGTAACACATACATTTGCCCACAGTGTTTCTCTGCCCATTCATGACATGCTGAGTTTTTCCCCCCCTCCAAGAAAAACCTTAAGATAAAAGCCTAAGTCTGGCTTCCATTCCACCACAGCAGAGACCACAAGAAGTGACTCAGCAGAGCATGGCCATCACCAGCATCGCTCACTCCTTCCCTACTTCTGTGAAATTTGAGAGCCCTTCTCAGAGGCTTTCCAAGCCTCTGCTGCTCACACTGATCTTGGTTAAAATGAAAAAGGTCAATATTAACTATTTTCCTTCTTTGCTCATCTTCGCAGAAACACTCAACTAAGTATGTTTCTCCTTCAATCATAAACCACAACTAACACCTACCTCAGTGCCAAAAAAAGCCCCACCTGCACCCACACTCTGGGGAACTTCCCTATAACAGCTTCTACAAAGAGTTCTGTTTTCAATAAGAAATTTTGCAGTACACCGAGAATTAAATACATAGTGACAGCATGGAACTAACTGCAGTGCCACAGTCGGCCTCTACAAGTAGCATCGGTTATTCATTTCCATACCTAACCCAAGACCAAGCATTTTAAAACTTTGCTCAACTGCTGGGGAATTTCCAGCTTACCGCAGATCCTGCCCCCTTTACCACAGAAATCTGGCCACGGCTGCCACAGGCAACGTGCAGCTTCAGTTCTACCCCTATTTTCATCCTACCTCCCACCTTCTTGGGAAGACTCTTCCTTTCTTACTACAAGTATCGAGATCCTTGGGAAATGTTTATACCCTGGAGAAGGAGGAGAAACTAACCATTTGAAAAGATCAGTTCATAAAAATCTCCTAATAACCATCAGAGAGAAGCCTTTGTTTCAGCATCTTTGTTGGATACACTTGAGCAGTTTAATTCTCATGTAAATCTCATTTGCAATGCCATCAACTTTCTTCTAATGGGCCATTCATCACTCTAAGGCTTGCTCTCGAGGAGCCAGCCATCTCCTTGAAAGGTCTCACAAGCCATCTAGAAGACTTTCTCCTCCCCATCTAAGGAACTACCTACAGACACATTAGCAAAGGCCGTGCAAAACAAAATAACCTCTGTAAGGCTCAGGAAAAGATCCTAATTCTCACACACCTATGCCAGAAAAAGCTTGCCTGTGGGATGTTACTAACCTTTGAATTCAGTCATACTTTCTAAGAGGGCTCTAACACGCAGAGCATGACTATGATGTATTTTCCTTTGAGGCTGGTTCAATTCATTTAGAAAGTGATTTGAAAGAGCTAATGCACTATTTATGTACATTATAAAAAATGATCCATATGGAGTCAGACTTTGCACAGTGTTCAACTCAAGTCTGTTCCACTCCCTCTGAAGACATTTCACAATCCATTCAGTACCCAGTAGTGGAAGCCAGGATTAGTATTTTAAAAGCAGCTCTGAGGGTAATTGAAGTGTTTTAAAAGCTTACATCTGGACTCACAGCCAAATAAACGTTTGGGGCAACACAGAGCATCTCTCACACAGATGTCTACAAAGTGATATCCACCTGCAGCCTCCGAAATACTAACACTGAAAATAAGGGTTACAAGAGAATCCCAGGCACAACCTTCTGTCCTACTAGAGAAGGGGAAAAGAAAATTTTACTGTGATCCAGGAGAAGACGATGCACTGGACTGGCTTGTTAAAGACCACCTAGCAGGACATGGCTAAGACTGCAAACAAAGTAAAACAACCCCAAAATTACTGAGGTATTTTAAATCCTGTCAGCATATACGACTGTGCTGAGGGCTTTCTTCCTCAAAAGGAGTTTAACCAACTAAACTGGCAATGACTCTTGCAAAGCAACAGCACATATATGAGTTGCTGCCACAGCCGTTTCATTATTTTTAAATCAGGAAATTTTAGAGCTACCTTGTCACACTACTGGAACATTCTAACGTTCCCCTTCCTTTGCTTCAGTATAGTATGCAGAACTAGGGAAACATGTTATTTTTATCAGATATATCTTACCTGGAAGCTTCATACAAACTTCATAGTTTGCAATATCAGTTTTTTGGGGAACAGAATTCTAGCCCTTCTCTGATACAGGTGTTTTTAATAAGAATTCTCATACTTGCAAGACTATCTGGTAGAGCACAAAGCAGGATGAAACAGAAGAAACTGTGAAGCACATGGAGAAGAGGACGTACCCACTCGTCACCAAGAGGCCTCAGATTCAGAATCACTGTCCATCAAAATAGTTTTGTTTCCCCAAGTTCATTCTGAAGGTCTGTTTGCAATGAAACACTGATCTGGGGTCCTCGATTGTAAACAGATCACATGCAAGTCTAAACTACTTGACTGTGCCTGCTTCTGACGGCTAGTTTGCATAGCCCTTGTTTACCCAAAATACAAAAACGCTAACAACACTCACCGAAACACTACACACCAGGAATTTGCTCTTAAGATTTCCTATGCCTAAATAAAATGTCAGTGCTTGTCTTAATATTCCATAAAGAAAGACATTAGCAGCAAAGCATGTGCCAGCCTTTGACTTCCTTTGCAGGTCTTCCAAGTGCTAAAACAGTTTCATTATGGCTGGTCTCATTAGACAGTGTCTGAGGGAGACATGGTAATTATACAGCCGAATGGACAACACAGAAGGAGGTAAAGCCACCCAACGACCAGCCTTGTTGACAGTCAACACTCCTCTATGCACAGTAGGCAGGCAGCCAGTCCAAGGTACACCACCTTACCCAAGCCATGAAACAATTAAAAAAAAAGAAAAAGATCAATAAATAAATAGTAGTTGGCACACCTCCCACACCAAAAGTCTAACCTTACTAGTTTGGGCTACACCTCAAACTGAATGCAAAAAGCCAAAACATTTTCGGTCTACCCATCAGGTGGAAACAAAACTTGCTTTCTGTGTCTAGTCCTTTTCTCCTCCCACACAATCAGGATTTTGGGTGTTTAAGAGTCCATAGTTCTCATGCCCTCGAGAGAGGAAAGGCCTTAAGTTGCTCAAGAGCAATTCCTTTAGCAAGTGCACAAACTGGCTCTGCAGGGAGTCCAGTCCTGCTTAGTCAAAATGTTGGTGGCTTCTGTACGTGGCCTTAAGGGAGGCAGAAGATTAAAACAGTTCGTGTGGGAAGACTTCCCAAGGCTCTCTTTAAAGTGGCACGAAGCAGAAAAAGGGCTACAGCTACAATGTCACATTTCAGAAAGAAGGGGAAGGACATCCTTTTCCAGAATGCTTAGACTATCTCTGCAAGGTTTTTTGTCTCCTCATTCTGTTCCAAAAGATGGGGGGGATTCTCCTGGTAGATAGAAAAGTCTCTTAGGCTAGAAGATTCTTGAAACAGGACAGTAAACGGTAACAATGTGCTTAAATTTTCCTTCCACTTACCCTCCGATCCTAATCACACAGTATACATTAAAAGAAGCAAAGATTGTTCATCTTTTCTCCCTCAGCTAAGGCACAGCTCCCAATTAATCTCTGTATTATTTTTTTCCAAACTGTCAAGGTGTCCTCAAACAACATGAAAATTACACACCTGGTACATTTAAAGGAGGGAGGAAAAAAAACCCAAACACCGAAGTAAATTGTGCAAACACAACAACTGACAAGCCAAGAAATTAATCTTGCTTTTAAATTGCTAAAAATAGCCTGGGTACGGAGGGAAGAGACTATCAATCAAATCTTAGAGTTGTTGAATATTCAAAGAACAGGCTTCTAACAGAGTGCTCTCTCAAGACTGCTTGAAATTTTTATGATAAAAAATGCAAGAGGACATGAAAAAGGAGCAGAAGGATAACGAAGAGCAAAATACACAAGACAGAAGTGGATACAGAGTATTAATTAGGCCATTAAGATCCTTAAATGTTTTACTGTCCAATAAAATATGTATTTCATAAAAATTAAGTGCCATCCAGAAGGAATGCACAGATGCATTTTATTAAGCTGTTCGAAGATGTGAATTACTAGCACAAAACATTTGTGGATAAGAATGAATAGACATTAGTAAAATTGGATCTGTACTATGAAAACAAAGAATGTACTATTGGATAGAAATTTTCACTCACATTTACTTAAGTGAGAGATTCATCTGCTCTATAAGCATCTCATCAATCTGCTTGTATAAGGAGTCTGCAGTCAACTGAAATAGGGAGACTTATAAATACTCGAAAAAACTGTTCAGTGATTAATACTGAATTATTGACTGAAGCGAATGCATTAAGACCACACAATAATTTTTACTCACAATTGGTCGATTAACCAAGTCTGGGAGTACATTAAGATGTCTTTTCACAGCCCACATTCAGGAGACAAAACTGCTTCAACATTTTCATCGTACATTTTTGTTCAAAACATCTCTGCAAAACCTCCAGCTCCCCGTGCTCCTTGGTGTTGTTCTTGCAGTCTGGTACATCAGGGCCCAACAACCACTTTGGATGCACAAACTAACATTTAAAAGCCACCTAAATTTACCCATCAGAAAGCACCGCACAAGCTCAGACTTCTTAAACATTTGCTGCCTGTCCTAAACATATGCAATTGTAAGGCAAAGACCTTAAACGTCCAGGACACTGTGGATTAAGCTCTACAGCATATTTAGCTTTCATACTTTCCTTTCTTTGAAGTTGGAATCCTGAAGTGGATATCCTAGCCATGAGGCTGTAACCTCAGGAAACTGCTACATGCATGGGGACTGAACCAAAGACACAAAGCAAAGCCAGTGTTAGGTTCGGCTCCCTGTGAGAGAGGCATCTGTGCTCTGGACAACTATTAAGAAAGAGGAGAGGAAAGAATCTGTACCAAAAGCAAATGAGAATTCCTCTCATTAACATTGCCAGCTCAAAAGCACATGATTTTTCTTTTTTAAACCACATTTCCACTTGGATTGGAAACAGAAAGCTAGCTCTCCCACATCTAACCAGCAGTAAGGTGAAGCCTGGTCTGTTAAGCATTTCTGGTTGCTGTGCCCCTTGGCTCTGACTGCAGAACACCCAGACGCTGCCTGTTCAGACACTCACTACACCTAGAAGGAGCTCAAAGTAAATTAGCACAACATCAGAACTGATACGGAGCTAAGTGCTAAAAAGAGATCAACCCCAAATAAGAAAGCCTGCTGGAGGTAGCTGTCAAACCTCAAACAGCGGTTTAAGCAGCACCTAACCAGTCTGAGTCCCTTTTGCTACCCCAAGTATCGAGTGCAACCCCCCCAAAACACACAGCTGAACACACTTGCCAAGCTCCACCGTCCGCAATTGTGGCAAAAACTTCTGTCAATACCAGACACTAATTACTACACATGGGCCAGTAATAAGACTATTTGCATGGCATAAGCAGCAAATTCAAGTAGTTTCCTGTTCTTTACCAACATCCTGTTGCCACATCTACTCCTCCAGGAAACTGCAACACCGAGCAAGAGAATTTGGCATCCCACAGAACAGCTCTGACGCCAAATGGCTATCGGAGCACAGTTAATAGGAACTTGCTTACAAAGAAAACAATCACATTAATCTGTTGTCATTTATGCTTTCAGTTATTTGGTGCAAGACTGCATGTCCCATTTTCTGAAGAGTTAAAAAAAAAAGCAAAAAGCATTATTGTGATTTGTTACCAGAAGTCAAAACAGACACTCTGCAGTGAGGACGCTCACACAGCTGGCACCAAAATAACTAAGATATTAATTACTACATGTTTCATCATTTTTATTCCTGTTTTTGTAAAAGCAAAAGCTCTCACACTCATTCATCCCCCAGATTCATATAAAAACACAACAGTACCAACTGGAAGAATCCCGCAGTCAGCTATGCATACATGCCATGATTGGGAGTTTAACACAAAGAAGTTACACCAGCACAGCCTGAATCAACATTTAAGCCTTGATAGCTGGGACTCTGCACAAGAATGTACAAGACAAGTGTGGCATGTTCTGGTTAGATGAATCTTTTCATAATCAACACATCAGCTCAACTGAACCAAGCTTAGTTTAAAAGAATACATAAAAAAACATACACCGAGGTTTGCATAGCGTTAGTTTATATTCACAACCTGACTTACAGCACAGCTATTTTTGAATCAACAAATCGAGCAGTAGTTTCACATGAGAGAAATTCTTAAATGTTTAATATAACCCATGACAAATTGAGCTGCTTAGCCAAAAATGATTACTTGACGTAAATTCCATAATTAAAATCAAGTAAGCCTTTATCACCATCTCACTGTGCAACAAAAAAACCCGTTCTCAAAGACAGTCTTTGAAATCAAGTAAGAGCCTGAAAAATAAGACAAAGCACTAAGACAGCAAATCTTTAAAGAGCTTCTAGTGAGAGTGAAACCACCATCCGCAAGTTGTAGGAAAGCAAACAATACATTTCAAAAAAGGAACAAAAAATGGTTGCAAATGCAGATTATGCAATATTCAAGTAGTAAAACTACATGAGGAGTTATCAGAGTCAACATACATACGCAGCACTTAGAAACAACTAGTTCTGTAGTCGTGGTTATGTGGTCAAAGCACTTCCTTAGTACGCGTACGTACGGCTTGCAGTTCCCGCCGAGATGTAAGAATACTCCTGCTCATACACACCATGATGGCATCATTCTAACCACAAGAATGGAGGCCGAGTGGTTAGTGAGGTCATCAAAACACAGCGGTATGTTGTGTATATCTCTGTTTTTCTAGATTATGTCTTTTTTTTTTTTTTACTTTAATCAGTGCCTCTAGTTACTGGCTAACAGACTGTACATTCTCCCTTAGAAAGGTAAACGAAGAGACTGTTGGATCTAGCTCTCAATTTTCTGCTTGGTTACCAAACCCCAACTGCAAAGACACCCCCACTACCCAAATGCTGAAGTGAACCTGTGTAACTCACAATACAGAAAGATTAATGCACGCATCAAATTTTGTGGGATCAGCACCTTGATAGGTGCTCAGAGTACTGGGCTATTCATTGCTGTCAAGTTTATTAAGTACCTAGGAAAATCCCATTATAAATAAAGCAGCACGCTCTTCATAAAATTTCACATGTACAGTAAGCTTTCATTTTATAATGGGGCTTATATGCATAATAAGTATTTTCTATTTTAACTCCATGTTTTAATTTATTTTCGTACATTCATATATATTACTTCCCTTGTATTTTACACTCAAACTATAAAATTCCTCCATTTACTTCTTCCATTTCCTAAGTGGTAAAAGAACTACAGGTTTAAAAACTTATTTTTACGCTTAGAAATCTCGTACTGAAAGTATCCATTACACTGAAAAACACAACCTTCAGGCTCCATTAACAGCGCTACTGCAAAAATACAAGACGGTCACAGAAGCAACAACCACATTGCCATGAAATATTCACAGGCGATCACCATTTTCCCATCTACTGAGCTCCTAGTTCAGAAAGCTCAAGTGCTATTATCAGGCTACGCTCAATCAACATCTGCAGTTTTTAGTCAATAGAACTTCTGTACTTGGGAGCATTTGAAAACCTGACCCATAGCTGCTTAAAATTCAGGTTAGCAACCTTAACTTTCAACTTCTGTTTCAGTTCCTTTGGTTCAGGGGGGCAGGGTAAGAACTTATTTTAGTCACTGGAAGTCTTTAATTTGTTACTGTCACTTAAAAGTTGAATCAATTTTGAAAATAACAAAGAAAAAAATAATAATTCAGCATTAACCTGATCCTGTGAACACCCGATTACGCTGCAAATTTGAAAAAAATACTGCCTTCAGCAGGAAAAAGTACTCCAGCTAACGGTTCCTGCTGTATCTTCCATTTTTGCTTGTATCACTAGTTTTAAAAATCTAGTGCATATCCTACTGATAAGTCTTGAGCTTCTCTTTTTTTAATATACAAATACCCAGATATTTAGCCACAGCTAAATATTAGCACAGCTACAAAACGTTTCTAGCAATCCTTAAGTGGATTTAAAGCACTTATTTTTGGTGTAAGTAATTTCCATAATTTCATTTTGATTTATATTTGTAATGCCTGCTGTAGTGTGGCACTTATGTCAATTAAATAGATTAAGGGGTCTTCAGCTGTACTGCAGGCTCTCCATTCTTCCACCCACCTTGTTTCTAACTGTCATTAACCTCTAGGAAATGCCCTCCTTGTTGGTCATTATTGTTTAATTTTACTTCATAGTTATGTCATCACATTGGTGAAATATAATATTCCACAACAACACAGCTGTGAAATGTGATACTCCTCCCCAGCAGTGAAATTCTGGTTACAGCAGATTATACACACACATGATGTCGATGGAGGAAGTGATACAAAACTTTTCAAAGGCCCTTGATTTTTGAAGAGGACTACGGTGTTAGGAGATACGTACAGTCTTCAAGAAAGGTCTCAGAAAACCTTCCTCTTTCCTCCCTTCCCCACCCCTCCTGACAGAATCTTCCCTAAATTTTAGGAATAATTACTTCTAAAGTTAGAAGAGGGCTTAGACAAGTTTTATACAGAAAAGTCAAGTGAGAATAAACCTCAGAAATATGATCTATGAGTCCAGGATTTTTTTTTTTTAACAGATAGTATGAATTACATCCAAAAGACTCTTCCCTGAAACCCTCTGCTTCCATTCATGATCTCATGATGCACAAGCACCTCCCTTGCATGTAATCTAACAGCAGCAGTGACTGCACAGGTCCAAAAGGAACAGGACTTTGCATATTTCTGCTGTCTTTTACAGGTGGGGGGAAAAAAGGAGGGGACACACACACAACTATTCAAACAACTGGTTCTTAGATTACCAGCAAGAGCTTCCCACACCACAAGGGCCTCCCATCTAAATTATTGAATGGAATGGCTATTAATTGCTGAAATCTAACATAAACTGTACCTTCTGCTGGTATATGTAGAAGGTGGGGCTTGATCAAACAGGACAGTAGTGTTACTGTAAAATAATACTGAAAAAAATATAGTTTGTACTGTAAAGTCTGTGTAATAAGACCTACTTTGGACAATATTAGTTGGCTAGCAGTAAGCACCCAGGCTTCTCTACAGAAATGGCACCAACCAGTGCTTTGTTGCGTATACTGGGGGGACATGTGTGTGTATGTACCTGTGCATGTGTGTGGGGTGACTGGGAGGGAATTATCTGATTTTTCAAGAGTAGAGATAAAAGTGGAGAGAACAGTTTAAAGCCTCAATCAAGACTCTGTATACCAAGCTTCAATAAAGATTTTTTTTTTTTCCTTTGGGTTACAAACCCCTGACTGGCCAGTAGAAGTCAAGGAGTTGTTTACCTGTTAGAGACAAGGGGGCAAATTCCTTCAGATTGATGCAAAACATTTTCCTCCTCTAAATCAGAAAGGGAGGAGCAGCAAGTTTATTTATGTAGCTCAAACAGCAGCCAAGCAAAGAGGATGCCTTACTGTGCAGAAATCACAACTGTACATTAAACTCCTCCCTTTAAAGCGATGAAGGAGAATTGCCATTCCCACTCCAGGAGTCATAACAAATGGAAGGGGAAAGAAATAAGCAACCAAGTTGATGCTTGAGAGAATTTTCAAGCACAATGCTTATGATTAACCAACTGAAGGAACAGAATGACAGGATGAGAGAGCTCACACAGATAAACCCAGAGCCAGAGGGAGCGACAACAGAACTGCCCTGGGTTTTGAGTGGTCCTGTTTTACAAAGCAAGATTAATTAAACAGACACTAAAGGACATCTCTTTCAGAAAATGAAACACCTCACAAACCCAAATGCCTCAGAGAGAAAGCAGCTAGGGAGTTATAACTAAATTAGTAAGTACAAAATGAAGCAGCCTGCAAAGGAAATGAGCAATTAAAAAACCCTCCCTGAGCAACAGACTAGCAGGAAAGGGATAACTCCAGGACCCTGGTGCTGGAGGTAAACGGTACCAAAGCCAAAACCTGCCAGATAAAAACAGATGTTTCATACAAACAACAAAAAGCTGAGTGGAACATCGTAAAAACCCAATCTCCTGCCTTTACAGCATGTTTTCACTCAGAGATGGCATTAGGCACAGTCTGGTACGACCTGAAAAGATGCACACAGGAATTACATCACCCATCGCCACCACGCTGCCACCCCTGAGGTGAAGCACCGCAGTCATTGGACAGTGCTCAGAAACCATAAATAATGTTTTCACAGGAAGACATAGATTAATGTCAACCTCATTCTTCTTTTTGCAAGAGAGTTTATCTAAAACACAGCACAGACAACCACCTCCCTGCAGACCTGGCAACCAACATTACCCCTGGCCTGGCCCAACTCCCTCTTGTTTCTGTTGCCCCAGAGAGACAACGAACAACACCCAACTTGCCAACCCTACAATAAACACTTTGACAAAGCAGTTTTCCAACTTTCTTCCACTAAACCTTTTCCAGAGAAGACGAGCCCTGGCTATAGCACATTTTAACCCACTGACAAGCTGTCCTTCTCTTATTTATCTTCTGAAAACCAGTTAAGGGCCACCAGTTGAAAACAAGCCTGCTGGCAGGCAGGTGTGGAAGATGATGACCACAGGGGACAGCCTGCTGCAGGAGCGCCCTGGGGCGAGGAGCTCATGCTTCTTCCCTAGACATGGCTCCCTCTGAGGGAACAGCCCCAGCCCTGATGAACACCAACCCCTTCTCAGTCGCAGACAGCAGCAGGGCTGGGAAGGTGAGGACACCCCTGGTGATGCTGAGGTGGATCCCCTGCCCGGTCACCAGGCAGACATCCCTCACTGCCACCTCAGGCCCTCCATCGCGTGAGGGTCACCATCATGGCACAGAGGGTCCTTTACCCACTGTGACCAACTTCAAGCGAGTGGCTCCTCACCACCCCCTCAGGCCCTCTGTGGCCCGGGAGGGCCTCAAGGCCACCTTCCTCAGAGGCAGCCCGTCCCCTCAGGCCCTCTGTGGGGAGGGGTATCCCTCACCAACCCCCTTATCCGCGGCAGCCCCTACCATCACCCCAGGCCCTTCTCCTGACAGACCCACATCCCCTCCATGGGGCCGAAGGACTCCTCTCCGTCCCCCTCCTCGGAGGGGGCCCCTCTACGCCCAATCCCACGTCCCCTCCCCGGGGCGGACGAGTCCCTCTCCGTCTCCTTCGGGCCCTCCCCGCAGGCCGCGGCCTCTCCCTCCGGAGCGGGCCCAGCCCGGCGGGCCCCCGCCACCTCCCTGCGGGGCCACCGCCCCCGCGCCCCCGGCCCGGCCCCGCGTCGGCAGCACTCACTGCGGCGGGAGCTGCAGGGCCGGGCCGCCGCGGCGCTGGAAGGCGCCGTCCACGAAGACGCCGTTCTTGCCGAGGCAGCGCAGGTAGAAGTGCGGCTCCTGGAAGCTGAGCTGCAGGTGCCGCCGGGAGATGAAGCTGGAGTGCCCCATGTTGACGTCCACCGAGCCCTGCGAGGAGTTGCGGCCTATGGTGACGGCCGGCTGCCGCATGAGGAACTCGAACTCGCGGCCCTGCAGCCTCGCCAGCACCGGGCCGGCGGAGGTGGCGGCGGCGGGCGGCGCGGCCGNGAGCCCGCGCCCCGCTGCTGTCCTCCCCGACTTCGGCCATGTTCCCAGGCAGCGAGCGAGCCAGCGTGCCGGCCTCCGGGGCGGAGCCGGCGGGGCGGG
>VZTO01007615.1:19474-61998 GCA_013400615.1 Syrrhaptes paradoxus
GGGCTGGCAGCGCCGGGCTCGGCGGGGGCGCGGCGCCGCCTGCAGGCCCGGGCGGGGCGCGCAGGTCCCAGGGGCCGTTCCTCGGGCAGGTGCTGAGGGAACGACCCCTCCTGAGGGGGCTCCCGCCGCCGCGCCCCTGGGGCCGGCGGAACAATCGCTTCTAGCCGGGAGTTGAACCGACTCAGAAACTGCCGCCCCCCCTGCGCTGGAGGGGTGCCCCCGCCCCACAACCGTCCCCGCTCGGGGGTTTCTGGGGGGCAGGGGCACGCGCACCCCTCAGGCGGGCCCCAGGGCATCGCCCGCGGGTCGGTGCAGGGCTGCCCCGGGTTCAGACCCACGCACGCCGGGTGAGGAGGGGTTTCGTCCCACCCAAACCCCACCGCGGTGTGAGGCAGGGACTGAACCACAACACGGTTTAATAGTGTTTGCAAAGGCTGGCCAAAGGGAGAAATTCATCCCAGATGGACAAGGTGTGAGTTTAAAACACCTGAATAACCTTTTATAAAGTTTTAATATATGTACACATAGTAATACACTGTTTTTATACTCCTGTAGCNAAGCGGGGCGGAGCGGGAGCCGAGACCGCCGCCACCGCCGCCGCCTTCCCCTGCCTCTCCCCGGCAGCACGGCCGGGCCCNCTTTATACTCATATAGTTTTTCATTATAAGGGAGTGTGTGTAGGCTGTTTAGCTTTCATTATGTTATTTCTTTCTTCAAATTACTTTTTATATTTTTTTCACAAGAGTTATTTATGTTATATGAACAATAAAGGTCATGTACTTTCATGTGCGTGGATCATGTGTACTTCTGTACTGGTTAGATTATCCGGATTAAACAGGTAAAACTTCTCTGTGCAGGCGAACCAGGGATACTTTGCAGAGTCTCTGCTTGGTAAGTAACTAGGAAATATAATAAACTTGAGAATATTGGGAGAGAGAGCAGCTGTGATTGCTTATTGCTTCAGCTCACGTGGGGAATGTGGCGGCTTGTAGTGAGGCTGCTCAGCAGCTTGGAGGAGATGGGGAAAAAAAAATAATCCCATAACCGGTCAAAAGTGCAGAGCAAATTTCAGCGATGAAGGCTGTAATTAAACGAGTTGGAATCAGTCCAGGAGCACAAGGTTAACATGCCCGTTCCTGGAACATCTTCCCTGAGATGTTTTAATGACTGCTGAGCAGTTGGGACCTGAGTTAGACATCTCACCTGAGACATCATCTTCAGTAAGACTGCTCTTTGCAGTTCAGTACCAACTGAGAGGAAGGGAGAAAAGTTCCGTAGAACAAAACTCCGATACCACTTCCTATGGATCAGCATCTGCTCTCTGGCAAGAGCCAGCCGAGCTGGGAACAGCCAAAGGCTGCAGTCCCCAGGGCAGGAGAGGGAGGACAGGCATCCCCAGAGGGGGCACGGGAAGGAGGGAGGTGGGCACAAGAAAGTAGCCTCTCTGGAGGCCTGGAATTAAATTGCAGCTGAAATAGTGCTCTCAAATGGCGAGGAACAAATAAGCGGGGTCACGGCACGCAGCAGCAGTACAACCTGGGCCTCCGTGGGGAGCTGCTCTGCTCACACTTGTCTGCCTGAGCTCCTCTCCTGTCCTAAAATCGCTCAGCATCAGCAAATGCTCATGGCCAGAAAGTAAAATGTGGCCACTGGGTAGGTGAGGTGGTGTCACAGGCTGCCTAACAGGAAAGCTAGCTCATGCCTTTTGCCTGTTCACACCGCGATGAGAGTGCTGTGAAGTGTGCTTAAGAAGGGACCCAGGCTGGTAGGCACGCATGTGGGAGCAGGCAAGGTGAGACCTCCTATCAGACCTGCGTTTGACCTGTCAAAAAAAAAAAAAAAAGAAAAAAGAAAGCAGCTCCGGACTGATTTTAGTTCATGACTAAGGCTTTTCTAAAACCCAAAATCATGTCATTTGACCAGAAGGGCCCCAAAAGGATCAGAAATAAGGTGAGGCTGTTACCAGACGTTGTCAGTAAATGCTTCCCCGGCTGCATGGGAAAACGTGCTGCAGGCTGGCAAGGCAGGAGCCGACCGCCCGGCATGGGCAGGAGCGGGGCGGTGGTTCCCAGCACAGGAGTTGCAGGCAGCCCTGTGGACCCGTCTGATGTGGGGCCAAGAGGCGTGTCGCTGCCAGGGCTGGGTCCCATTACCTCTCCCACATTGGATACAGGCTACGGATTTCTGCAGCTCCAGTCGGGGAATGACCCGAGGGCTGGCACGTGAGGCTGGCTGTGAAGATCCTGGCCCTGCTCGGAGGCTTCGGAGTGCTCAGGGCGGACCCAGTGCAGCCTCACTGCTGCAGGGCACGTCTGCACGTGTTACGGTCACTCTGCGGTCACTGAGATGTTCCTGCTGCACCAATCTCTGAGATTTTTTTTCTAATAAGTCTTTTTCTCGCTGCCTGGAAATTTCTTCTGAGTGGAATTTGCTGCTTAAGCCAGCACCGCCGCTGAGACAAATCCCAGCTTCATGCAGAAATGTGATGAAGCCGTGTACAGGATTCCTCCGAGCTGCTTGATGGGTGGTGCTTAGCATCGTTTCTCAGCAGCCTGTCCGCCTGCGGCATCGTCCCCTAAGCTCCTTGCACGGTGAGGAGCAGAGTGCTCTGCTCAGCTGCCTCCAACACTCACTTGCCTCTAATCCACCCCGCAACAGCGTCAAACCACGGGCCCTTCGACGAGGAAACGCTTTACTCTCCTCCAGTCGACTAATCCCGCTTAAAGTCAAGCTGGCTGCCCCAGTGTAAATGCCTGATGTAAATGCACTCAAAATTGTTTGAATTAAATTAATCTCATCCTGTATGGCTGGATTGACGTTAAAGTGATTCATTTTCCTCGGCAGGGTTTTAGACGGATACGTCTGCAGGTGTGGCCAAACTTCCTGACTCTACAAGTTACCTACCAAAATATTCAGGTGGCCGGGAGCTGCCAGCCAGGTACCTCGAGCTGCGGGGAGCCGAGGGAAGGGAGCAGCCCCAGTGGGAGCTGGGGTCAGTGCAGGGGACATCACGGTCCTTGTGCCACCTCTGCAATGTGCCCAGGCACTGGTGCAAGGCTTGGATGTGGGAATGGCACCCTGGCCATCCCTGGCCATCTGAACTGGCCCCTGTAGGCTCGCTCCAGCCAGGACCATGCTTGGGGACTAGCATGGTGTGACACCGAGACTCTGTAGAAGAAAGACTGCCCATGCACATGCAGAAATAATCCCTCCTGGCACTTTGCAGAGACACCTTGATCCATTCCGAGATGCTGCCCCAGTCCCCCACGTCTGCAGTAGAGCAATGTGAACCAGGAGGAGAAATTAAATATTCAAACAAAGCAGCTGGGAAGGGGACAGCAGGAGCAGAATGTAGCTGGGGTAGAGTCAGCGTTACTCAGAGAGCGGCGCAAAACCCGACTGTCAAATATTTGTTTGGCAGTGTGTTATCGCTGCCTGTCTCAATGCAGTGATACACGGCAGGAATCTGTTTTGCGCTATCAGTTGTAGGCAAATGAATGTAATGGGTTATTACGGTCACCCAGATACATCGGCAATGGAATGGGTTGTTACGGTCACTCAGATACACTGGCAATGGAATGGGTTGTTACGGTCACCCAGATCCATTGGGCAAACACGAATCTTGCAGAAATGGTGATAAAAGGGTACATTTCAGCGTTTATCTGCTGAGCGGTGTCTGCTTGAGAACCGTTTCTGCTGCATTTCTATAGCGCTTCGTATGGAGTTGCTCGCTATTGTGATGCGTGAGACAGAATACATATTTATCAAGCACCAATTCAGCAAAGAAACTGCCTGGCTGTGACACCACGGGAAATCTGTTCTACCCCCAGACCAAAGCGTAACTGAAAAGCAGCTTCGACAGAAAGGACTGACGTGAGCTGCACGCTGGGCTTGAGCCGCTTGCTGTTATTTACCCAGCAGCTAGACAACGCGTTGATGCTCGCAATGAAAGCTGGCCTCGCGTGCACAGCCCTGACCGCGGGAAGGAGGAGAGGAGCGAAGGAAAGCAATTACTCTGAGGAAGAGAGACTCTGCTGTCTCTGTGCTAGCCCAGCCCAGCGTTCCTCCTGAGCGCGGTGCCACTCTGATGGGGTTAAGGGCATTAGGGCTTCCACTGATGTGAAGTGTGCGTCATTATTAAGTGAGTAGAGACTTCAGGACCTGCATCACACACATACCTGGCTAAAATACAAAAGAAGAGGGCCATGTTCCCTCAAATTCCTGCCCAGCTCCCTGCAATCCTTTTCCCTTTCCTTTCCCTCAGCCATCAAGCAGGTTTTAAACACTGTTGTGGTTTTAGTCCAAACGGATTTGAAGCAATGTAAGTGATGGATAATGTGCCCTGTATCTGTGGAGTTACGTTCCGCAGCGCATCTGTGCTTGGGAGCAGCCTCACTTCTTTCTCCAGCTGGATGAGTTTTAATTCAGCTTTCTGTCTCGGGGACATCACAGTGCTGTGACACAGGAGCAGAAAGGGGCTTGTACTTACATGCATCTGGTAGGATTTTCTTCTTAACCAAGCAGCTGCAAGAAGTTAAATAAAATTAATTGTATTGAAACACCTTCAGGTGCATATAGTATCTGACACACACACACACACTCTCACGGTATCTATGCTTCCTACGGGATTTGTACCTGCTTTCCCAATTCTGTTGCATGAGATGTGCTTTTAACCCCGATCCTCGTGTCTCTGCAGAGACAACCCTCAGCCCTGATCTGGAGCAATCTGTATCACAGAGTCACAGAATGGTTTGGGTTGGAAGGGACCTTAAAGTCCATCCAGTCCCACCCCCTGCCATGGGCAGGGACCCCTCCCACTAGCCCAGGTTGCCCAGAGCCTCATCCAGCCTGGCCTTGAACCCCTCCAGGGATGGGGCATCCACAGCTTCTCTGGGCAACCTGGGCCACTGCCTCACTCCCCGCACAGGAAAACATTTCTTCCTGATATCTCGTCTCAATCTCCCTTCTTTCAGCTTAAATCTGCCTGCAGAGGCTGCATCCACGACACAGATCCCTGACCAGGAGAGCATCTGCGGTCCTCGCAGCAGCATTGAGGATGTGACCTGCTGCTGAGGGTCTGGGGAGCCCTGCAGAGCCCTGATGCCATCTGGGACACCTGTAAATACCCCTCCTCAATCAGAACAGCTTTACAAATCTTTCACAGCAGCTCTGAGCCAGGTTTTAATCCAGATGGCCTGATAAAAAAAGGGTTCGCTTGTGGAGGAGGCGATACATTGATAGAATTCTTTCTTTCCCCACACAACAGAAGGTTGATGAAAACACCACCAGTGAGTCAGAAACGTGGTGGGAGCACTCATGGTCCCAAAAGCTCCCAAAGGATGCAAAATCATCATTTTTTTTTGTAGTGCAAATAAGCTGCTCTGCTGAGGGGTGCTGTATAGGAGACAGAAAAGGCACGCAGACAGTGGGACCCAGCTCAACATGGGCATCGCTTAAACCCTGCTCGGCCAGGGCTGCCTCCTGCAAGGTGCTGTGCGCTTCATGCCGGGTGCTGAGCAGCGGCCCTGGTGCCTGGTGAGACAGGGCAAAATGAGATGCTGCATCTGTTAGCTCCCTCCCAAGAGCAGCACAGCCTGGAAAGATTGTTTTTTCTATAGTAATGATTTTTTTTCATTTTTGAAATCAGCTGTGATCCTGTTTACTGTAAACTCCAGTATGCTGGAAATATTTCTATCACAGTTTATTTAGGTTTCACAGAGATTTTTTTTTTTTTCAAATCACACTTATCAAGAGCATATTTTCACAGCAAGTTCTCCGAAATACAATAAAGACCTAGGAACATCTGATGCCCAGTCTCTGTCGTTCCCGGAGATACTGTGTGATCTGCTCATTCCCCATGCAGAAATGCTGTCACTTTTCTCGAATCCATGCCAGTGACTGTCTGATGTATGATAACCCATTCTGGAAAGCCTTGAACAAGACCATTTGTTGTCGAGATAATTTTACAAAAGCAATACCATTTCATGGGTTGCTGTTAAAATAATTTGTTAAATTTACACTAGCGTGTGCGCTTTGAGCTCTAAAACCACTCATCTAATTTTCTTTCAATTTGGCTTGAAACTTAGACCTCAGAGAAACACGTAACACAAGCCAGGTCTGAATTATTTGCTTTAGTCATTTTTGAATGATCTCATTGTCTCACTTTCCATCGCTGCGAACAGAGAAATAAAAACCCCACAGACTTTTCAACAGCTAAAAACAACTGAACCAATAAATATAAAATCTGATATCAAACACAAAGCATTTCAGCCCATGGTTTTGGACTTTTGCTGCTTGTCGCTGCTTGTCGCTGCAGAAAACAAGCTCCGTGCCTTGTCTGGAGGGCTGGAAGCAGCTGATCTTAAACATCTTGCTTTAAAACCTGCTGGAGAAGCTAGAGGAGCCAGTAAAGCTACAGGATTTGCCCAGTATTATTACAAAGCATTTAAACAAAACACGCAGGACCTGCACATTTACTGTCCTAAACCTTCCCCTGTGATTCACACCTATCACGATGTATCTATCGTGACATACAGCCAGTGTAACGTGCTGCCAAAACCACAGTGGTCGTGCAGATCCCGACTTCCTTCCTGTAATTTCCCAGGCAGAAACCAGGCAGGGAAGGTCAGGGCAATCTGGAATCAGATCCGCAACCAGCAGGTTCTGTGTGTAAATGGCCTCCTCGCTATGTCACCTCTATGTCGTGACTGGACAGCCTGAACCCCGCGTTATCCTGGGCATAGGGGGTGGCTGCCTTCAAGTGCTCCTTCAACAAATTCCTCCACCAGAAATGGACACCCTCCTTTTCTCTTTTAACCAGCTATCGCCTGCACTCTGCAGATGAAGAGCTGGATGCAAAAGTTTTCCTTCCAAAGGTGAAAAAAAAGCCAGGAAAAAGGGAAAAGTTCTGGGTTCAGCCTTTCTCAGAGCTTCTGGCTCAGAGACTCCTGCCGATTCATGTGCAGGCTGGGCACCCTCCCAGCTGGGACAGACCTGGAGGAAGGATGTGGTGCTGAGGTTTCATGTGGCTTCGTTTTTTCTCAGATAAGGGACAGGGGAGTGAGGGTAGAGGCAAAAAGTACAGAGACCTGGCACCGACCACACCAAAGTGTCCAGGGACCTAGGTGGGGACAGCCTCTGTGGAGCATCCCACAGAGGAATTTTGAAGTTACTGTGACCTGTTTGTGGGTTTGGACATCAGTGGGTTACCTTGAAGCAAGCACTAGCAAAGGTACTTGCAAACCACACTTGTATTCAGTGGGTCCTGAGCATCCTTTGGGATTGCTGGAGCATCTCAGCAGGGAGCAGATGCTGGGAGAAGGTCCCTCTTGAGAATGTCCTGTTGGTTGCAGATACCTGTAAAGCACTGAGCAAACCTAACCTTGGATTATATTTCCAGGACTAAGCCTGCTTCCCAGTAAAATCCTGCAAAACCCCCTCCTTTACCCATTCTGCGCTGCCCTTTCCAGCTGGTTGTGTTAGATGTGTTAGTGGGATAAGGGCAAGTAGTGGAAAATGCTGGATTTACAACATCACGCGTCACTTTAAGGGCACACTGTCAGCTTTAGAAAAACATCTGCTATAAACAGTTTTACTTACTTACATTACTGATAATACCACAAGTAGTAAAAGTGAAAGGATTTTAAAAATNGAGAAATAGGAAGACATGAAAACATGTCTATTGATTTTCATTTATAAATAGATGTTTTACAGAAATGAAACTGCTGCTGGATTTAACCAAAGGTCATTCTTCATCAACAAAATAATAGTAATGTAAGAGTTAATGGCTGAATCGAATTCAGTTTATGTTAGTGAGAGATTACTATTACGGAGCAATCCTTGATGATAAGATTAAGGGTTATTTTTCTTTTTAAAGGTAGGATTTAAGAACCCTAACCATTAGAAGTAACTTATAGAAAATTTGGGTCTTCGCTTGTATAAACGAAACTAAAAGATAAAAATAGGAACTCTGTAACCTCCAGAAACATTGACTCTAACCCCAAGGGCTCGTTTATTCCTGGGTTATACGTTTGTTTGGGGCTGGAGAGGGAGAAATCAAGGGAACGTGATTTGAAATAGATTTATGTATTTTGGTACCTTTATTTTCCATATGGCCCAGAGAAGAAAGTAATTTGGTGAATGCCATCTCCCACTAGCCTCCTTCCACCCTCCCACTCTGCCAGCAGACCTGTCCCCATCCCGTCCCTGCTCAGCCCCTGGACTTTACCAGTGTCAGAGATGTGAACCAGCCGCCCAGGCAGGACGCTGCAGCCAGCAATGCCATGACCGGGATGATTTTTCCACGAGTGTCCCATCCAGGTCGTGCCAGTTGAGCGCATCACCTCGCCAAGCACAGACCTGGGGTCTGCTGCTGCAGGACCTGGGGGAACACAACCCTGAACCCCCTGATTTTGGGGAGCAGTGCACATGCAACAGGACAGAGCATGGTGACCAGCCCAGGCAGTGGGGGACCAGGGGTAGCAGCCCCCCCGGGCTCTCCGAGCCATGTTGGAGCCCACGATCCCTTCAGCCCATTTAATTCCCAGCATTAGTCACCCTGGGGTGTGACCCTGGGCGATGGAGGCAGGCTCCCTGAAGTCACCCAACATCATGATGGCAACAGCTGGTTGTGCCAAATCCTTCCTTCTCGCATTCCCCCAGACATTGCTTTTTTTGTTAGTTTGTTTGATTTTTTTTCCCCTGTAATAAATTGGAGTGATGCTATCTCAGGCTTCCTCTGTGCTTCTCCTGGAGCTTCGAGCTAAAATCTGGCATTAGCAAAATGTGCCTCTGGAATACGGCCTCATGAAATATTGTTGGGATTGCTAGGCAACCTGGAGGCACGTTGGGAGCTGAAAGGAGCCCAAGTGGGCGTCGCTTGCCTGCGCTGGAGTTCAGATGGAGAGGGTATTCTTTGTGTCTCCGTGCTAGCAACACTTTGTCTTTGATTTTCTTTTGGAAAGAGGTTGAGACATGCCGCTTCTACATGCACAAAGGTACGTATCTGTGTAAAGGTTGCTGCAGTGGCCTCTAACCTCAGATTAATCAGCTGGATGATAAATGTACCTACCTGGGGCTTTTCATTTTTTTTTTTTTTNCCTTGAAGCAAGCACTAGCAAAGGTACTTGCAAACCACCCTTGTATTCAGTGGGTCCTGAGCATCCTTTGGGATTGCTGGAGCATCTCAGCAGGGAGCAGATGCTGGGAGAAGGTCCCTCCTGCGAATGTCCTGTTGGTTGCAGATACCCGTAAAGCACTGAGCAAACCTAACCTTGGATTATATTTCCAGGACTAACCCTGCTTCCCAGTAAAATCCTGCGAAACCCCCTCCTTTACCCATTCTGCGCTGCCCTTTCCAGCTGGTTGTGTTAGATGTGTTAGTGGGATAAGGGCAAGTAGTGGAAAATGCTGGATTTACAACATCACGCGTCACTTTAAGGGCACACTGTCAGCTTTAGAAAAACATCTGCTATAAACAGTTTTACTTACTTACATTACTGATAATACCACAGGTAGTAAAAGTGAAAGGATTTTAAAAATCCAATTTACTTGTCCTTCAGCTTGGCCAGTGAAAAGATCAGAGAAATGGGTCTCACTTTCGTTTAGAGAGTAATTTTCACTTACCACTTCCCTTATGCTAATGTGCTTGCTTTGCAGGCAGGAGGGGACGTGTTTACCTGATTAAAAAACAAACAAACAACCAAACAAACCTGTGCACCCTGGAAATTGAAAAAAAAACCAAAACACAACCCTCCAAAAACAGGGAGAGAGAAATAGGAAGACATGAAAACATGTCTATTGATTTTCGTTTATAAATAGATGTTTTACAGAAATGAAACTGCTGCTGGATTTAACCAAAGGTCATTCTTCATCAACAAAATAATAGTAATGTAAGAGTTAATGGCTGAATCGAATTCAGTTTATGTTAGTGAGAGATTACTATTACGGAGCAATCCTTGATGATAAGATTAAGGGTTATTTTTCTTTTTAAAGGTAGGATTTAAGAACCCTAACCATTAGAAGTAACTTATAGAAAATTTGGGTCTTCGCTTGTATAAACGAAACTAAAAGATAAAAATAGGAACTCTGTAGCCTCCAGAAACATTGACTCTAACCCCAAGGGCTCGTTTATTCCTGGGTTATACGTTTGTTTGGGGCTGGAGAGGGAGAAATCAAGGGAACGTGATTTGAAATAGATTTATGTATTTTGGTACCTTTATTTTCCATATGGCCCAGAGAAGAAAGTAATTTGGTGAATGCCATCTCCCACTAGCCTCCTTCCACCCTCCCACTCTGCCAGCAGACCTGTCCCCATCCCGTCCCTGCTCAGCCCCTGGACTTTACCAGTGTCAGAGATGTGAACCAGCCGCCCAGGCGGGACGCTGCAGCCAGCAATGCCACGACTGGGATGAATTTTCCACGAGTGTCCCATCCAAGTCGTGCCAGTTGAGCGCATCACCTCGCCAAGCACAGACCTGGGGTCTGCTGCTGCAGGACCTGGGGGAACACAACCCTGAACCCCCTGATTTTGGGGAGCAGTGCACATGCAACAGGACAGAGCATGGTGACCAGCCCAGGCAGTGGGGGACCAGGGGTAGCAGCCCCCCCGGGCTCTCCGAGCCATGTTGGAGCCCACGATCCCTTCAGCCCATTTAATTCCCAGCATTAGTCACCCTGGGGTGTGACCCTGGGCGATGGAGGCAGGCTCCCTGAAGTCACCCAACATCATGATGGCAACAGCTGGTTGTGCCAAATCCTTCCTTCTCACATTCCCCCAGACATTGCTTTTTTTGTTAGTTTGTTTGATTTTTTTTCCCCTGTAATAAATTGGAGTGATGCTATCTCAGGCTTCCTCTGTGCTTCTCCTGGAGCTTCGAGCTAAAATCTGGCATTAGCAAAATGTGCCTCTGGAATACGGCCTCATGAAATATTGTTGGGATTGCTAGGCAACCTGGAGGCACGTTGGGAGCTGAAAGGAGCCCAAGTGGGCGTCGCTTGCCTGCGCTGGAGTTCAGATGGAGAGGGTATTCTTTGTGTCTCCGTGCTAGCAACACTTTGTCTTTGATTTTCTTTTGGAAAGAGGTTGAGACATGCCGCTTCTACATGCACAAAGGTACGTATCTGTGTAAAGGTTGCTGCAGTGGCCTCTAACCTCAGATTAATCAGCTGGATGATAAATGTACCTACCTGGGGCTTTTCATTTTTTTTTTTTTTTGTGGTCATGAGAATACCCATATTCCACCTGCCTGCATCTTCCAAGGGCTCCTTTTGTGACAAAGAGGTGCCGCGCTCAAAAATAACTTGTTTTATGTGGCCACCAAGGTGTTGCCTTAACCCCATCTTCATGCTGCAGAGGGACTTAACGCAAACCGACTCTGAAAGGAAGGGAAACAAAAAGCATACAATTTATTGGCAGGATCTGACACGAGTAATTGTCAATTTGCAGATACATGCACAAGAATAAAAAGAAAATTGAACTAGGCTTGCAAGAACAAGGGGAGGAATTACTGTAGGTGTAAACCAGGGAGGTTTACGGCTGATTTTGTCAGCAGAGAGAGTAAAGTGAGTTTCTGCTTTACCCATCCCTGCCTCCAGCTCAAGAGCAGCAGATGCTGTCCCTTCATGAGAGCACATTTCATCCCTCCAGGAACATCCTGGCTTGCCCAAAGGGCTTTAGCCACGCAGGCTCCAGCCCTTCCCCGGGCAAACCCTGCGCTTTGCTTCCCTTCCAAGCCAAGCCTCCAGCAGACAGCCCCGTGCCGGACTTTCCTGAGTGGAAAAACCTGGAAAAACACCCACCCTTTGGCAGCAAACACAGCATCCACGTGCTGAACCTGCCATTGCGACTCTGGCTTTTGCTCCGTCTGTCCAGCACTGCCCAAGGCAAAACCTGGCGGCGGGTCCCGCAGGGTGGATGTACCCCCGCTGAGAAAAGCTCTCTGCGCTGGCAGCTGGCCTTCCAGCCACACCGAGTGTGTGATTTGTTTCCCAGTGCTCGATTTAGCATATGATTTTCTGTTAAAACAGCTCGTGGCCAGGCTGACTGACACATCCATCTGGACAGAGCCCGTCCGGCTCCTCTGCACCAAGAGCTGCTCTTACCAAACCCTTTCCCGAGGTCACGAATGGATCCCCCTCCACCTCCAGAGCTCTTGGGTGATTAAAATCCCTTATTCACACGCAGCAAAGCCCACCCTGCTTTCCTCCTGTAGCGACACAGGGCTTTGTCTGCTCCTTGTTCAGACTGGGAGTGCAAGGTATTTCACCAGTGTAAATGGGGGGCAATGAAAATCAACCGTGAGAGCAGGAGCTGATGATTTGGGCCATCCTTTGTCAAGGAAAACACTGCCCAAGCATCCAACACTCCTAGACATTTCCATACCATACAGAATGGGACTGTAATAAACTAAATGTACATTTCCCAAGACCATGAATGAATTTTGCCACGAGGCTGTTGTTGGGATCAGGCATCCTGCACGACCTTTCTGCTGGAAGCTGCTCTTGAGTTTGATCGTGAAAATCAGAGAACTGATGGGAACAAACCTCGGATTGCCGCAGTGTTACAAGGTCTCTTAGATAACCACATATGGTATGTACATGATATACCTACACCTTTTGTTTCTCATGTCCCTTTTTAGATAGATTGAGGTCAGGAAAGCTGCCCTGAGAGGTATTTATCCACTCCTGGCAGTGAACTGGGGGTTATTTTTTTGCTCTCTGAGCATCGCAGGTCTCATGATACGTATTTCAACACATGGTCCAGGCCAAAGCACTCGCTGCTGCTGCTGCTCCATCCCTCTGCCCTCCTGCCAAAGGATGCTGGTGGGCCACCCCCACAGGGGTTTCCTCCCCATTTAGGGTTCCCCCAGCTCCTGCAAACTCCGTCTCCTTCCACAGTTTCCCAAGGCTATTTGGGAGGCACATGAAATTGGGCCAAAGCTGGGCTTTCTCTTAGTTTTCTCAGCAAAGCTCCCTCTTCAGACTGTGCCAGAGCAGTGGGCATTATTTTAGCAGTTATTTTAATAAAAAATGTGGCAGATGAAAGTGTAAGAAGGATGGGAGCCAGGCACCTTAAGAAATTATAATTGCAGACTTAGAGTTAACAGAGGGATGTTTAATCCAATTCTCAGCTTCTATTTTAGGATCCTTTTAACTTTCCAAATCAAAAAAAAAAAATAAAAGGAAAAGGGGAGGGAAAAAAAAAAAAATCTCCATCACAGTGCAATTTCTGAAGCTTGTTCTCAGCCCAAAGGTGATTTTTTTTGTGTGTGTGAAGAGTTTGAAGAAAATCCATTCAGCTGTTTCGGAGGTTTCAGAGCATGAAAGCAACATCTGGTTTGAAAATCAAAAATAAAGAGAAATTCCCTTTGCTCATCAGAGTCAAAATGGGTTTTGATTTCACGCCTCTGATTTAGTATATCTTGAGCTATCCCCTGGAGAAAGCTGTCCATTTCTGTACTGATTTGGAAGGGATGAAATTGTGTCGCAAACCCCCAAAAAATTAGAGAGAGCCAGCCAGGAGGGCAGGTGGGACTCACTCCCCAAGCTCCTCCACTCCCATCCATTCCAACACAGCACGAGCCACGGTCCCTAAACCACCAATTTAATCCATTGCACTAAGGCTTCTCACAGCCTGTTGCCTCAGTTGGGTTTTTTTTTTGGCTTCTGGCTGGATTTTGGCCGTGCTGTTTGCTGTGCGCAGCTCTGCGCTATAGATGGCAGTGCAGGATGGAAATTGCACATCTCTTCACTCTAATAACAGCCCTGGTCTTGCAGCTTGTCCCGGTGGAGACCAACCACGGATCGCTACTTTCTGCAGATCTACGTGCAATCCGCACTTAAATTTTTATCATAAAAACGACCCCCAGAATTTATAGTGGGCAAAAGTGACATGGGAGCTCTCTGCAAATTAACTGCTGTTTCTAAGAAAACACACAAATGCTCCAAATCCACTGGCAGATTTGGCCGTGATGTTGCAACACAGGAACATTTTGCATTTCAAAGCCAGCAGGAGGTTGATTTCTCTGTACATGTCTTGGTGCAAGATCACAGCTATGAAAAGACTCTGCTGCTGTAAATGAAAGTGTGCACCTTCCCAACATCCCACCGGTATTTATAAGAACACGAAAATCTAGCCAAGTGTAACTGTTTGCAGAAAAATTTGCCCATTTTGTTCCCCTTTTGTACAGTTTCCTGGAGTTCTGGGACTAAAAAAACAAGGTAAATCCAACCTAGTTCTGCAAGAGGAGATGCAGTACTGGCAGGAATAGGGATGCTACCAAAGAGGTCATGATGGGGAGGGAAGAATATAATGAACAATTACAGCAAGATGCTTTTGAAAAATCCCTCCAGGTACCCAGCTGCATCTGTCGATGCTTAAACACCTTCAGAAACCTGACCACCAGCCCACTGCTCAAGATGTTTTAAAAAAATATCAGAGAAGAGTACAAGGCGTAAGAGAGACAAGTTCCTTTTGTCATTGGCAAGATGAAAGGAAAACCTCAACTTTTTTTAATGATCAGGGTGGGGAAAACTGCAAACAATATCTGCCATGACTGGTGTCCTTCTCTTCCTTCGGAAAATGGAGCCAGTTCAAGATTGGGTACCTGCAGACTTCTTTTTGTTTCACCTTCGATGAACAGTGCGATGAAGAGCTGCCCTCTACCTGCCCTGTCCCGGGGCTGGATGGATGGATGAACTGGTGTAGTCCTCTGTGACAAAGAGATATGCAGCACTTTTCTCTTACAGGATTTTAATGTCATCTTACACATCACGAGGATTCAAATGACAAGAATGAATAGCAGTAGCCAACCTCATGGCTTGATATTCTGATGAAATGATACCCTGGCACATCCATCATCCTGTTCTACTGTCAGGAGATATCCCAGCCCTGGAAGATGAGTGTGTTTTTCTTTTACAGTGTTAAAAAAAAAAAAAAGTGGGGTGTGGGGGGAAAACATCTGTCCTCAAGCCCAACTGCTCCATAAATGTAACTTTGAGATAAGACACAGCCAGGTACACAGGATCTATGCTCCAAAGAGAGAGGGCAGGATTGCACCCAGCACCCTGCTCCTGCAGAGCACAGCAGGGGAGACAAGCCGAAAGACTGAAAGAAGATTAATTTCCTGCCAGCGGCATATGTAGACTTCTTGTGGCTGTCCCTGTACATCCACCTTGGAGAAGCAGATGCAGATGGAGTGAGAGGGGGCGAGGTGTAAGTCTGAGCGTGCATGGGAGCACCACGGTGAGGATCTTTGCTGAGCATGGGGCTGGGGAGATGCAGGGATGCAGATGCTGATGTTGCCCAGGCAACACTCACTTTTACAAGGTGCCGCTTTGTCTCTCCTGATTTTTAAGTACAGCACCTCACTCTAAAATGCAGATTCTCCAAGGTGTAAAGAAGACTTATCTCCTAATGCTCTTTCCCCATATTTTTTCAGAGCTTGTTACCAGCAGCACTGCTTGTGGCTTGGTAACGCAGGAAATTCAGAGCAGCTCCATGACTGTGACTTGTACAGGAGATCTCCGGAGAGAAGATGTGGTGCCTGGGCGGCAGGTGCAGGACACCCTGAGCTGCTTTACCGACCCCACAGAGCAAACAGACTGGCTGTGGAGTTAGCAGAATCTAGGGTAAGGAAGAGCCTTTACAAAAAGCCTTGAGTTTATCCTGCATAAAGTCTTTATTCTGACTTTCAGAGCCCCTGGTAAAGCTGCACAACCTGTTGCTGCTATTGCTCTGTGCTGACTACAAGGCGTTGTACCCAGAGCGTAAGGTGACAAAGCCACAACACATGGCACTTTCCACGGGCTGCATTTGTGTGCGATAACCAGTGTTTGCCCCCTCCAAACTGCTTTGAGACTTCATGGTTGGTGTCACCCGGGAAGCGCTGGGGACAGTCAGTATTTTCCCACTGTATGTCATTTCCCAGGACGCAGCACCCTGGTTCACACTCATTATGAGACACTGAGCCCGTTATTATGGAGCAAGATTACCAAGTGCTGGAAAGGGCACAACAAAAACCAGCGGAGCAGTAAACTTGAAATGAGGTGGAAGTAATATCTGTGGCAGATGGGAGGCCCAGATTTGCTAATTGGACATTTCTGAGGTCAGGAAGGTGGGGTGAGGAAAGGAAGACATCCTGAGTGGGATGAAATTACCCTTCCTGATGAAGGGGCAGGCAGGAGATATATGGGATGAATTGTCTCTCTGCCCCTTCCAGCTGGAAAATGGGATTCAAACGCAGCAAGAGAGGAATCACAGCAAGAAACCTCTGCTGCGAGCTGGAGGTGGCACGGGAAGAAGTGGTGCAACCGGAGAGATGTATTTACATTTGAAGGAGTGGGGAAGGAGGAATGCAGAGCAAACGCACAAGCTGTGCTGCCTTGGGCAAAGCCCTGAAATATCCTCTTCACCCCAGCCCAGGCGGCTGCCGCGGTCCCCAGGAGTCCAACAGCCCCCACAGCAACGTGACCTGCCCCGAGCCTGGGCAGAGCTGGCAGCAGCCAACTCCTTTGCACTCTCACGTAGCGTTTGGCCGCCCTATTTTGGTGCCTTCCCTTTGATGCAAGGAGTCTGTGGGGAATAAAGCGCAGTGGGAGATTGCTTACGTGGTTTCTAACCCGTTAGTTTCTTTTATTGGCTGTTGCCTCAATAAGAAAAAAAAAAAAAGAACAAAAAAAAAGAAGAAGAAAACCAACAAAAAGTAGTTCAAGGTGTGAAGAATTCATATGGCAGGAAAATATATAAAATGTTATTAGCTCTGTCCTTCTTGGCTCCAACCTCAACTGTCTCCCCATGCTGCGCATTTATCCTTCTGTTATTGCACATAATGACGGGGAAATCTTAGCTGGTCCTGTGCAAAAAGCCAGCCTGCTCCTCTCCCCTTCCCAATGAGAACCATCCTGGCTTGAGCTCGCGTTGCTTGGCATCTGATTTCAGCCTAGCAGGGTGTTTCAATACCAATAAACATCTTGTTTTCATGTGAAAAGCTGTTTCAGCTACATTCTTTCCCATCTTTTGTGAGCATCCAAGGCTCCGTGTAAAACTTTTTATTGATCACATAAATAGCAGCTCTGCTTCCCTACAGACCTCGACTTCACAAAGTGTTTTGATATCTAGAGAATGAAAGGTTCAATAGAAAACTAATTCCTTTGGCTTCCCCCGACTGGGAACCCAGGGCTGCTGGTTTCTCCTTTCCTTGCAGATTGTGGTCTGGGGAGGAGAGCGGGGGAGCAGGGAGATGAATTTTGTCTTGTCCCGGGTGTGTTTGATGCTGTTTATACACGGGCACGAAGCTCGTCTGCAACAAAGGCAGAAGCAAAGCCAGAGCAAAAAGAGCTGAGAGGCGATCATTAAAGATTTAATTGCTCTGAAAGCTTCCTGAAATACTAAGGAGAGACCTAAACCACACAGCGTCGAGCAGGGAGCCTCCCAAGCTGAAAAGCACGGGTGGTTTTGCTGCTTACGGACACCGGTATCGGTGCGGTGGCAGTCATTTACACCGCTGTCGTGCTAAGAAATTCTACAGGGATGGGGTGCCCTGACCCCACTGGTGACAGGCAGCTCCCTCCATCCCTGGAGAAGCTGCCCCAAGCCGCCACATCTCACAAGCATGGACCAAGCTCTCTCTCTGCAGCTGCATTTCTCTACGACACTGCTGAGACGTGACAGAAGACCGCCGCGAAATCCCTGGCCTGAAACCCAGCCGAGATCCTTCCCACCCATGTCCTGGCTGTCAGACCTGTTGCGCTGTCACCTTTTGTGCAAATGAGTAAGAGCAAACACAAAACCTCTTCAACTGCAGCCATGCAGAGCTGGCGGGGAAGAAGATTAATGGGAGCTACCGGGGAGCCTCATCAGTCCTTGTTCAAGGATCAGAAATCCCAATCGAAACTGGCCGTGACTCACAGCTACGTGCTGGCACAAATTGCACCTCGTTTTGATAACGAAGGGCAGATCTTGTTCTGAGCTGTGTGATGAAACATTTGTGACTGTGTGTATATCACGGCAGGCTAAAAGGGCACTAGCAACTTTGCTGACCTTTCTGCTTGCAGACCTCAGTGCATGGCAGCCCAGGGGGGGCTGTGGTGGTGGCTTTTGGAGGACATCATGGCAGAGGCAATGCCTGAACCCCTCTGCAGCTGGAGGGTCCCAGCCCAGCCCACCAGCCTGGTGCTGAGCCATCAACAGATGCTCCAAATCAGCACAGCCCTTGGGTAAAATAAAGATGCCTCCCTCCGTCAGGAGGTCCGGCTGGTGGTGGCAGCAATGGAGGGTACCAGTGGAACGATGACAAATTCCCTGTGGGATGGATGGGAGAAAGCATCCTTTGCAGGTATAAGGTCTCCCCTCATCTCAAATGCTACACTCTCAATTAATGAGGGGAAGAGATTTGAATCTCAATTACTTGAGACCCCCATGCTTTGGGAGAAGGGAAGCTTTGAGGTACATGTGTTCAGCTCTTGGGGCCAAAGAAAGGGCTAGTCACTATCCCTCAAGGTCCTACCAGGTCCTCTGTGATGACCTACTATTAAACTGTCCTTGTCCACAGAGAAAAAGATACAGAAGAATTCATAGGCTGGAGTTTGGTGGCCAAGCCAAAATCCAAGAGGTGTTTCACCTCAAGTACCTGATCCTGGGTACTCAGACAACTGCTTTTTAAAGCATCACCTACAGGAGGTAGACAATGTTGGGTTATGGATTTTTTTTTTTCTTTAATAATTTTTGAGATTTGTAATAGTTTTCCTTACGAGGAAAATCCACTTGCAAATGTAAAGGCGGAGACTGTTTCCACACCAATGTTTTCACTTCTCAGCTTCTTGTACAATTTTATCTGCAGGTTGGTGATAATGAGAACTTCACTGCTATTGATTCTTTCTAAAATATATATATAAAACTTTGAAACATTGTAGATATTGCTTGAACTTTGGAAGAAGATAAGAAGAAGAGGTAATCATATTCATAAACTCTGCAGCCCTTTAATTAATCTGAACAGAAAACTTGAGCTGTAGTCCTAGAACAGACTGACTCCCTCTCCTGAATATTCTAATTTTCTCCAGAAACGTCTACATACTTGAGATAAATCAGCACCCCACAGGGATCTAACTTCTGACACAATATTTTTATAGCAGACAGGAGAATTGACATGGCCTTGGCTTCTTTGAGACTGACTGCTGCACAGCTCTGTGGAATGGGCTGGAAAATAGAGAAATATTGGCTTAACTTCTGCTAAAATAGCGAACAGTCTCCCTTTCTCAGTACAACCTTAAGATGGAGCAAACCAGTTAAGATGTAAAAATGCACTGCAGAGGGAGAATAATAGAAACCAGAAAATGAGAGGGTTACGGTCCAGCTTCCCAGTGACTTGATTAAGGATAAAATCTTTTATTCTGGAAGATCTTGTCCCTGTACATTGGTCCTGGGGTTTGCACAAGACACTGGGTCCCCAAATCCCCCCATCGTCTCCTGGGGATGGTACAGGGAGGACGAGGGGGTCGAGCCAAGTCGCTGCCCTGAGCTGCGGTCTGCAGAGCCCACGGCTGCTTTCCTCCTCACCCCTGGCTCTGGTGAAATCAATGGGATTAAATGAGCACAAATGAGATGGGAGCTGGCTCCTTCGCGGCTGCGGTAAGTCGGCGTGGAAGCTGGCCTCGATTCATCTATCTAAAGCTCGGTATTGAACCTCAGCTGACAGCTCCAATAATGATAATAGATACGGCCAAAGCTGCTTTGTGTTTTCTTTGGAGGAGGCCAGGTTCCTCCTCTCTGCTGGCAGCCAGGCTAAACCTGCTGCCAGCTCTTTCGAGGTTTCGATAAGTAAACTGCGCTCCTCACGCTGCCAAAGCCCGCAAGGATGACAAAGGATGCCCTGGCTACCCTGCACCATTCACCCACGCCCTTAGCAGGGCTTTTGCAGGAATTCCTCTGGGTTCAGAGCCTGGCTAGCACCCAAGGCTTCACCTTTAATTTCATCTGAAACCAAACATATCCTGGGCTAGACTTTAGCTAGACTAAACAAACAGGTTTTTGTAGGAGGCGAGAAGTGCCACCCATATGCTGGTTCCCACCCTAATTGGACCCCAGTGAGCTGGTGTGTTCAAGCACTGGGCTGCTCCAAATCTGGCACAGAGACGAGCTCCCATCCCAGGAGATCTTTTGGCCGAAACATATAATAGTATACCTTGAGCTAAAAAGTCCTTGAGGTTTATTTTCTCCACCTCCCGTCTGGTTGTTTTATTCTCAGCATCCTTTTTAACGCAGTTGTTCAGCCAGTTGGGTGTCAAGTCTGTTCCTCCAAGTCTCTTGGCACACAGCTGGCTGATATTAGCACCGCTGACTTGAAAAGGGGGTTAGACACCGTCTGCACTAAAGGCCCTGAGACCTTCCACCAGTTTGTTTCATTAATTTGTCCTCTTGAAAAGAGATCCTCAATTATAAGTGCATTTTTGTTTATACTTCTACTTACATGAAATTAAAGGAATGCATTTCATTCAGCCCACGGTAATTTTGCTCCTAACTGTTCTTCTAGAATATCTTAAATTATTTATCAACACCCAAGCTAAACCAGTTCCACTCCTGCCAGTTTGGTGTTTCTCCAGTGCAGAAATCTGCCATTTCCCATACAGAAGTTATCCCAGCTCTGCATGATTAGTAGCATTTTTTTTACCATCTATATCTAGACAGTTTAAAGCACTCTATAATACAACTCTTCAGAATTGTTTACATCCCAAGGAGCACTTCAGAGTCTCTACCACAACCAGTCCAGCCCTGAGAATCTAAAACAAATTCCCCAAAGTATCTCAGAAGAACCTCTTTGATGATCATACTCAAAAGTGAGTTAGACCTAAAGATTCAGGCTTATCCAGCCTGGTCCTTATTCCAGGGCAGTCCTTTTCATCATGAACACAGTGTGTTACCCACTGTGGGATATTTTTTTTTTTTTTTCCCCAATAGCTCATTCTCTTCTGAACTGTTCTTTCTTCTCCACACCTGTGCCCTACTCATAATTACTGTTCCACAGTTTTTCTTTCCCTACATCATTTGGTTTCACAGCTTGTGGAAGAAACACACGTTCTTCCATTTCACTGCCCAGCCCTCAGTCATTATGATACAAGAACCCCCCCTGCTCATCACACCTTCTTCACAACCCGGATCAGGAGAGCTCCTTTCATCCATCACACTGCAAATGACAACACGGTGTTATTTTACTTTCCTGAAAGCTATTAATCCATTAATCTGAGCTACTTAGAGGCATTAAAAATGGAAAAGCAGCTTGGTTCTCTTCCAAATTTGCTGCAAACTTTGGTTTTTTAAACCTCACACCCTCAGCCCATGGCTTTCCTGGGAGCATGGTGGCAACACGGGAGTTACCGTACGGTGCAGCAGACTATGTGACAAGGGTGAGCTTTGCATATAGACCGTGCACTGCACACTGTCACCTATGGATGAGACCAGCTGTGTCACTAGCAGCGTGTTCCCACAGGTATAATTGCACCTCCACCTGGGCTTGCACCTTCTCACACCCCTGCGCAGTGTCTCTGCCAGCAGACACGGGGGTGGTGCACCCACCAAAACCCCTGATGGGATGCAGTGCACTTCAAAATGACCAGGAGAAGCAGAGGATGGGCCTAAAAGCCCATGGTGGTCAGGAAAAATACACATCTAAAGGACTTGGGTAGGGCAAAGGGACAATGGAGATGGCTCGGTGCAGCTGCATCCAGGTGGGAAGGGCGAGGGCAGGCTGGGGCTTGGTGGTTCTCCTCCTTCCCACCATTTCTGTGAGGGGGGGGTCAGCCTTGGCTGAGGATGGTGCCAAACAGCTGATGTTTCTCCTCCCTCCTAGAGATGGGGACAGGAGGAGAAGCCTTTCCCCGGATCCTCTCTGACGGTGCCTAAGCCACCTCTCAAGCAGGACCTCGCGGCTGGCTTGGCCACACCTCCCAGCAGTTCAGGGGACACCAGAGTTCAGAGTTTAAATTTTACAGGTTTAACCTAGGGCATGGGGAGGCATAAACCCAGCTCTCACCTGGACTTACGTATGATGCAAAAATTGATCATTTGTTCCTAGGTCATGGACTTCCTCTGGCATGGATTAATGACATGAGATATGTTTTTGTGTTTATCAGCTTTTTCAAGGCAACGGCAGATTCATGTTTGTTTGCCTGAAGTCAATAGGTACAGTCTGTTTCGCAGAGATCATAAGACCTCAACCCAAACACCAGCAACAAGTCTTTGCACCTATCTGGTTTTTTAACAACTATTTCCAGAGACTGTTCTTACCCTTAAAAATGACCCAAGCAGGAAAAGCATTGAGGGTTATTTTTACTGAGGATGGAGAGCCCCACAGCAACCCCATTTCCTGAATAAACTCTGTAACCTGTTTCCCAACACAGTGCATCAGGAACACGCATTGCCCAGTAAATCCAGATTTCAAGACTATGTTAGAATATGCAAAAGGGAGCTCTAGAAAAAGAATCACTGCTGTGACAAGATCCTGCATGCAAAACCACCTGTTCAATCACAGTCTTTCAACGTGACTGAATCAAGCAAGGCAGGACCTGACATAGTTGTTTAACTATGTCATGAACTTGCCTGTCCCTGTCAAACTACAGCAGACCCTGTTTATTACAAAATAATGTGCAAATGAACTGTCTCTGAGGGTCAGAGCAAAGGCCAGGCAAAGGTGAACGTGGTACAAATGCTGCTGAGATAAGTCAGATGATGACGCTGGGAACACGTCTCGTATCGCTGCGTGGGCTGGATCCCACCGATCGGTCAGCCCAGCATCAATCACTGCAACGTCCTCACAGACAGGAAGCATCTCATGTGCTAAATATTTATAACACCCGTTATTTGTACCCAGCGCAGTCCGGAAACTCCCTTTTGAAGACGGCGGCTCTGCCAAGGGGAAGGGAATTGCTCATTTTAGGGTGCTGACTGAAGCCCTAAAGATGCCGTTACACATCTGTGCAAACCACATAGCCTCCTGCCCCTAACAAACACCAAACAGCCCAGTTCTCTCTGCCATCATCATCTTCTCTTAGCACATCCATTCCTCTAGGATTCTATCACTTTTCTGCACCATCCTTACAGCAGAACCATTTCCAAATTCCTGTTTTCCCTTTGCTCATGTCTTTTTCCCAACTGCTGCAGAAGGGCAAGTGCTGGTTTCACTCACGAGCCGTGAGCTGGTGTTTTGGAAATGGTGGTACATGAGCTGCTTACAGTTGTGGAATGATGGGATTTCTCTTATAAAATGCCTGTCCACAAGCTGCCAAACAAGGTGGGTTTCTAAAGTCTTTAAAGGGGACAAATCCCTGCCTTTGTCAGAACCTGCTGCTGACCCACCACAGGCAGAAGTGGGCAGCGGATGTTCTTCACAACACATACAGAAAGAGAGATATTTTAAACCAAATCTTGAATTCTGCCAAAGTTAATTCAGCTGCCAGAGAAGATGTTGTCATACAGTATATGAATAACCTTTTCACTTCTCTTTCCCTTTTGTAAACCAACTCTGACACCTGCTTTGGGATTTACCTTTTCATTGTAACCTGGTTTTATTTATTTTGGTGTAGGAGCCCAGGAGCATTACTCAATAAGAAATCAGTTATTACTTACTATTACAACAGAGAAGCTAGCCGAAATGCCTGGCAGCGTTTGTATGAAATAATCTGAAGCTTAGACAGTTCAGCCAGGCATTTCTCTATCACATGAATTGTGTTTTTCGGATTAGCATACTATGCAACCTTTGCCTTCTGCTCCTCCTCCTCCATGGCAGAAAGTCAGCCCCTCAATCAGCTGATTGGACATAAACATTGCACGCTGCAAAACACTCCTATATAACACCGGCACAAACACCTCAAGACAGACCTCAAAGCCAGCCAGAGAAGAACCAAAATGAACCTTCTTCCCTCCTTCACTACCGAGACCTGGGCCCTTTTGCTTGTTTTCGTAGCCCTCCTGATAGCGTGAGTAAAATATTCGTTGTTGGTTCTTTGCTCATGCCACCTTCCTGTTCTTGCCATTGCTTGTTTTCATGCAACTAGCCCGCCAAAGAACAAACGGGTAGGTGTGATTTCCACATTTCCAGCCCCTAACGAGGCTCTGGGAAGCAGAGGAGTCTAAAGACCGTAGAGGTGCGTGATCTTGCTCCAGGGTTTGGAGCGTTCCTGTTATGATCTTGCTGCTAAGCATCAAAGCAATAATCGAATAATAATAGTGCCAGGCATTCGTTACCAGCAGGGTGCTGGCTTCAGCGAGGATCGTGAGCCATTAGGTTATTTTCTGCAGAAATACGGTCTTGGGAAGGCTGCACCTCCAGGCTGGGCTTGCCTGATGGTGGGGAGCAGGCAAGGAGCTGACCCCTCTGCATGACCCACAAAGGGGAGAGCAGCAGAAAGGCACCAGGAAAAAAGCATCCATAGGATCTGTTCTTACTCTTCCTGACTCCTTCCGTGGTGCCCAGGTAAGATGCTCCATGCAGGAGTGACACTTTGCAGGAGCTGGATTTGCAAGATGCCTGCAGGGACAGCATCCCATGCCCATCCCCACAGCCTACCCTTACTGGAGAAAGAAACAGAGCCCAGAGCAAGGTCAGCTCTCTGCCCCTGGCTTTTCAGACAAAATCCATCAGGCAGAAGCACATCCTGCTGCTTGAGAGGAGCCATGCTAGGGAGAAAATGCTTTCGTCCGCTTTGCTGGTGCCGTTTGGCGCTGCAGCGTAGCAGGGCTGGCTGAAAGCCCCCTTCTGCTGGGACACACAGCATCTCCGCCGGCAGCCCCTGCCAACCAGGCTGGACTGACAGACTTTGTAGTGTTGACAAGCCCTTAAGGCAGAGGCAGCATGTTGCTGGCCATAAACCTTAATGATTAATGTGGTGCACACGAGCACAATCCATTTGTTTGCCCTGGCGATGCTCCAACCACAGCAGTTCTGTAAGCTCCTAAACTTTTAGCCCTGGTTTTTTGAACCCTTTGCTAGGATTTGGATCACTCAAAAGGCCTGTTTGGGGCAAACTCTTAAAAAAACACAGAACCCCAAACCCCACCCTCATTATTGACCTGAACCCCTATATTTCAATAGCTCTGTGGCCACCTCAGATTGCTGGGTACCACACTCCCACCTTCTGCAACCACTCACAGTTTTGTTGTGGCAAAAGGGACAAGCCCAGATCTTTGTGCTCTGATATCTGAGCTAAAATAAAATTTCACTGCCCATTAGCACAGGGTGGTTCAGACGCTTCTTGTCCATCTGGGGCAATGCTATTCCAGCTCACACATGGAGGGATACCCAGCATTTCTGATTCACATCCATGCTGAGAAGTAGTAATGATTATTCTCTGGCTTTACACTGATTTGTCCTTCTCAGCCTGCAGAGAACCGTGTCACGTTTTAGTCATAAGAGCATTAGACTGCTTTTTCCTGGTTCCATGTTTCAAATGGATTAAGCCTCGCCTATGTTCCTATCGTGTTTCTGGGCTTTGTGACCAGCCCAACCTGGCATTTCTCGGTCCTCCTGCAGCCCCACCTGCCCAAAAACTTTACAAACGAGAATCCACAAACAGTTTATACTGAGTACGGAATTAGTTTTTGATAAAGAAGCTTAAACATTGACCAACTGAGCTCTGTGAAACCTTTCTGCACCTGTCAACATGCCGTTCCCTGCTTTTTGCCCGCTCAGTTTGGACCATAAGACAAGATTTGCTTTTGTGCTCTGACAGAACCTGCTTTGGGGGGGGTGACTGATGTCATTTGGGGTCCCCCAGATTTAGAAAACTGTTACTAATTGCAAGGGAAACCCCTCCTAAGTCTCAGCCTAGACTCTGGCTTTTCAGGAAAACCTCCCCAAGATGCTGCCACGTGGCCCAAAGAGCATCTCTGATAACATCCCTCTGCCAAAGCTTTGTACATCCCTTCTGCACCGAACTGCTCGCTTGGGAAGCTGCAGCTACTAACTAAAACCAAATATTTTGAGGAGCTCTTTCAACACAGCCAAAGACAAGCTTCAAAGGGCTGCAGCCCAAGCCCTTGTTGAGAAACAGAAGGCCCCGAGGTAGAAGTAATAACTTTACAGCTGCCAAAAAGGGTGCTTCAGAGGAAAGAAATCTGCAAAGCTGTCAATAAAATCTAAAGAGAAAACCATCAAGACAAGAGTTCCTGACGCACCACTGAGCTAATGCCGGGCTAAGGGGAGGGAGAACAATAAATGAAATTAAAGTGCAGCTTGACAAAAACCTTGCTTGGGACACCACTTCTGGCAGTGCTTTGATTTCTCTTGAATAAAAACATGCAAGCTTAGTGCTCCTTCTTCCATTTTCTGCCTCTCCTCTGCTTGCCAATGAGCTCCTCTCCCGACTTTTGCTCAAGGCTTTAGGGTCCCGCTTCCACCAGAGCACCTATGCCTTCAGGAGAGATCTGCTTTTACATCAAAACCATCTCTCTGAAGCTCTGTCTGGCAGCAGTGAGCCTCACCATGTTTATTAAGTAGTTTTTACATGACAATTATCTTTTGGGATGCTCTTTTCCAGCTCCTGGATCAGCTCCTCTACTTAGAGCCAAAGGGAGAGCTCGCAGCCCCGGTGCCATGGTGATGTATCACTCGGTTGTCTTTTCTATCCCACAGATACGGGACCTGGCCATTTGGGTTTTTCAAGAAGTTGGGTATTCCTGGGCCAAAGCCCCTGCCTTTCTTTGGGACATGCCTGCACTATCGCAAAGTAAGTGCCAAAAGCCTTCCTGGCTCTGAAAATATCCACTTTTGCTCGTACAGCTGTAGCTGTAGATACACGGTGCTGATAAGTTATCTCCAAATACCAAGCTCCACCGTAACGCACCGGTTGTGCAAAGGCCAGCGTGGGATAAGGGCTCAGTAACACGGACCACGGGGCTCTGCCTTTACAGTATCTCCAAACGAGCACTCGCGGGTGGATGATTTACAGCTGCCCTTTGCCAGGGGCCTGGCAAACAGCTCATTCGCAAACATGATCTACATTTATGTATTCATTATGTTTTTTGGAAAGGAGGAGAACTCGGAAGGCAGCTCTGAACATCAGTTTACAAATATCCCTCCCCACCCGCCATCTCCAACATCACTCCCTCTGCTGCAGCCTCTAATTTTTAAATTGCTTTCCACAGGGTTTACTGGAGTTTGACGATGAATGTTTCCAGAAATATGGGAAAATCTGGGGGTGAGTATGAACCACCGATCTCTTTGTAAGATAAGAACAGAATCCATACAGAGAAGAGAAAAAAAATCATTAGGAAAGCTCCCTTCTCTCTCCCTGCTCCCCTGATGATCCCAGCAGGACAAGTACAGCAATGATGGGGTGTGCACGGTGCCTTACATTAAATTCTGGTGATTGCACGGCTGTGCCGCTGTCGTGCTGTATGGCAATTGCTCTGCCCTGTGCCATGAAAGCCACTGTAAAGCCAGTGACAAAAGGCGCTCGCCTGCTCCTAACAAAACCAACAGCAAAACTATTTACTTAAGGGAGAAACTGGAACTGGGAGGTCGAGTCCTTCTGGTTTGCCAACAGCAGAGGAATGTGAGTGACTCCGAACACTGAGAAAAAAAGCAGATCCAGAGTCCACGGACTTCCTCATGCCACTGGTCCTTACCTGCTGTGACAGGAGCTGGTGCAGCTATAGTTGCTCTGCTCTGGACATCTCCTACGGCTTTTATTGCTGCTTTTACAGCTCGAGCTACAAACTTGTGCATATCCTCTATAATGCATCCATTAGTCCCTATAGCAACTTTAAAAAATGGAGTCTGGGAAAGAGATCTCTACATAAACAGGGAAAGTGCATAAATCTGCTTAATCTGCATCTGTTCCAGGAAAGCGTTCAGAACTGGCAGCTTAAAAGACAAAACCAAGGATTGAGTTTCATCTCTAAGGATATTTCAGTGCTGTCTGCCCAAGTCTCCAGACACCCAATTCAAGAGCCTTAAAGGGGTCGAACAAGTTTCCTTCTAATACCATAATGTGTTTAAGTGCCTGGAAAAACACAGAGCCAGGGGAGAAAGCAAAGACACTTGCTTCATTTATTATCTGCTCCTTTGAGGGTCTGAGCCCCGCTCATTTCCCAGTGAATTCAGAAGGTGTTTAACCCCCTTTATCATTTACAAAACCAGATGGGAGAAGGCCTGGGAGTCCTTTTCCATCTCTAATTTCTACATTTCTGTACTTGGGCATCTGCAGAACAGCAAGGCTGGTGATGGATGAGCGTACATTTAACACATTTTGTTTCATGGGCCAAGCCTTTCTGTTCAAATATCTGGGGTTGTTCATCCACCTCCTCTTCTCCCCCCGCCAGGATTTACGATGGCAGGAAACCTGTGCTGGGTATCGTGGACCCCCAGATCGTTAGATCTGTGCTGGTTAAAGAGTGTTACTCCACCTTTACCAACCGAAGGGTAAGAGCAAAAGCATTGTGATGTACCACAGAGTCCAAAAAAACCCCAAAGTGCAGGAGGAGACAAGCATGGCAAGCGTGTAGCAGGGTTTTCCATAAGGGACAAGTGACTGCACTATGGGGATTACTGTCAATGGCCACTGTATGTCACTGTTCCCCTGCCTTACAGCCTGGGGACCACAGACCTGGGCTGCCAGAGGAAGCTGTTTGCCTGCACATCAGACAAATTCTGCTCTCACACCTATATATGTATATGTGTATCTATATATAGATATATATAGGGATGAATTGGAGCCTGTGTGAACGTGCAGGAGTGGGTGAGGGTCCATCCCCAGCTGGGATGCAGGCTCTGGGCAGCGTGATGGGGGTACACCCGCACATACAGCTGTTGGGCTCGTTGGGTTACTTGTTCTGGATCTGGAAAGGAGATCTCACAGCTGGTTTACTGCAGGGAAGGGGATTATTTATGTATGTGTGCCTTGAGAGAGGCTGTTTGTAAAACCTTAACCTGCTGCCAGGAGTGATGCCCCTGAAATAGCCTGGGGAGGGGTTTGCATCCTAGGTTCCCATCCTTGCAGGGAAACCGCTGCCTTTTCTGGTGCTAACATCTTGCCTTTCAACCCCCCAGCGTTTTGATCCAGTCGGGGTGCTGAGGAATGCTGTGTCAGTAGCTGAAGATGAGCAGTGGAAAAGGCTTCGTACTGTGCTCTCTCCAACCTTCACCAGTGGGAAACTAAAGGAGGTAAACCACAGAGGAGCTGGTACAAACTACATCAGAAAGTCAGTAGACAGTGATTCCAGGCTGAGATTGTCACAGGGGTCCGATTTCCTTAGTCAGAGCCTGGCAGCTAAGCTGGTCTGTTTCGTTTATACCAATTTAAAACAAAACAAAACTAAAAGAGACTGAAAGATCTTATTTGTAAATATTGATGAAACTGCCTGTAGTCTTCAAAAGCCTGTCTTAAAGGAGTAAAATGTACTATAGATAACTGACCATCTCTGGTTTGTGTTACAGATGTTCCCTATAATGAAGCACTATGGGGAAATTTTGGTGACAAATGTTCAAAAGAAGGTGGAAGAGGACAACACTCTATCCATAAAGGAGTAAGTAGCTGCCAGGAGCAGCAGGCTAAGCAGCAAGCCTTGTTAGCGAGTGCTGCAGTTCATTCGTTACTGGGAACGGAGTGCTTGCTGGGTAAACCAGACTTCTGAAATGAGGGCTAGCTGAAAGCCTTGCTGGAAATTTGAAAAAAAAATTAAGCTGGGATGTTAGCAAACCTTCCTACAGTCAGAGACCCAGGAAGAAGCCTTCTGTGGGGAATTAGGGGGAATGCTCCAGCACAACTTTGTAAATCCACAGATTCAAGATAACCCCAAATCCACTGCAAAGCCAGAGTTTCCTCCCCATACACTCAGGATCTCTGTGCACCACCTTCTTGTATCACAGGACACTGGGGTTGCTGACCTCTCTGCCCCACACACAGCACTGTGAGACGCTCATCCATCACTTGCCCCATTGTTGGAGGAGTCGGGAGAAAGGCTGTAGCACAGCTCTGGGTGTGTTGTCCTCACCTGTGCCCTCTACACAGGCTCTGCAACCTCTGTATTTCACCCCAGATCAAAGCAGAGATGCAAAAAGCATCAGAGATGCAGCTTCACACCAGTAGTCACACACAAGTGCAGCTCTCCCCTACCAAAAACCCCATGAGGAGAGGGTTTGGACAGTTTGTACCACTCTAGGTACCTGTGCCGGGTTGAAGATGACCATTTTCATGGCATGTTTGAAGCAGGGTGCGTTACCACCCCTCCCCAAGAAGCTGAAATGCTCAAGAGCTTCATGCTGTCCCTGGCACTAACCTGCTCATGTAGCTACCTGCTGTTTCAAAATCCTCAGAAAAGCTGTCCAATTTCAAAATCCATACCAGCTTGAAACTAAAGTTCTCTAAAAATCTATCCTTTTCACTATAAGTGCTTTACAGTTAGCATATATCCAATTTCCTTTTCAAAACTGGGGCAAAAGTTCTTATGAGGATTGATATTTGAATGTCACATAGGCATTAGGAAAAAAAATATATCCACTTGGTCCAAATATTTAACCACAGTCTATCTTTTCCATCTTTTTTTCAGCATTTTTGGATGCTACAGCATGGATGTGGTCACCAGCACTTCATTTGGTGTGAACATCAACTCCATGAACAACCCCAAAGACCCCTTTGTCAGAGAGATGCAGAAGTTCCTCAAGGTTGAAATTTTTAGCCCAGTCCTCCTCTTGACATGTAAATGACTTTTTTTGTTGAAAACTTCATTGAAGTGTCAGAGTACTATTGAAACAGGACTTTAGCAAGCATATCAGACCAGTACATTAGCCAACCAACTATTGCTTAGAGAACTTCCCTAGCTGGCCAGGGACCCCTCCCACTAGCCCAGGTTGCCCAAAGCCTCATCCAGCCTGGCCTTGAACCCCTCCAGGGATGGGGCATCCACAGCTTCTCTGCGCAACCTGCGCCACTGCCTCATCCCCCGCATAAGGAAACATTTCTTCCCAATATCTCATCTCAATCTCCCCTCTTTCAACATCCCAGCCGATATCCAAATAAGTGCTGGAAAATGATTTGACAGTTAAAACAGTGGGGCTTGAGGAGAGTGGGGTTATCCGAAATGCATTTTCTGGCAGAGAGTGCCGAGTGGGTGCTGCAATTAGATGCCATTTCCTAGCAGTGCAAGAGCTTACAGTGATGGTGATAGACCTTAAATCACTTGCAACCTGAAATCAAGATTAGATCTGTGATATAGATGTGATCTGTGCATAGTTCCTCTATTCTGATGCTGTAGATTTTAGGATCAGATTATACACAAGCTCAAGGTCCATTCTCTATAACGAAGGAAATGCTCTGAAGTGGACTTGAAAATGTTTACATGAGCATAGCATGCAAATAGCTCAGCATGAAAGCAGAATTTGGAATTTGCAATATTTCTCTTCTGAGCCTGTTGTAGTGCTGTATAGTGCACAGAAGTCCCTAGAAAACAGTGCCTTAGAAAAAGCAGGTGGCATATGCTTTGGTCATCTCTTAAAGCAAAGATTACACCCAGCTCAGCTGTGCCCAGTTGACAGCAACTTGGGAGAGGGTTGTATCAACACAAACCATCCCAAGAAAGAGGAAAAAAGGCAAATTTCTCAGTAGCATTGTTACTTGCTTGGTAGCATCCATAACTATCTTGTATCAGGTAGAGTTTGTTTACAGTGTGTGATTTTATTCTCAATTTTTTTTCAGTTATATGTCCATTCACTGTGCCTCTCTTCAACAAGATGAATATGAACATATTCAACAGCAGCGCTATAGATTTCTTCATGAGATCAATTGCCAAAATTAAGCAGGATCGTGAAAAGGATGCTCACAAGGTAAACAAGTGTGAACTTGCTTGCAATTGTGGCAGAAAATACACTTAAATGAAATATAATTAGGGTGATGATATCAAGGCTGAAGCCAAAGTACAATGACCCAACAAAACCCCCAACTCTGCTGAAGTGCAAACACCTGATTTCAATACTCTCAGTAAAGCCTTACCTGAGCAGTCCTGGCAGAGAAGCAAGTGGACTTTGTACATCCATGATCTGAAGCTAAGTCCAGATAAAGGCTTGGCAGAATTGCGTTGAGCTTGGGGTTTGCAGAACTTGTAATAAGTCAGAGACTCCCTGGAGAAGATTAGGCAGAGGATAAGAGAACAGAGTAAGCAGCTGTACCACCTTTCAGGGTTGTGTCTTCCCCTCTCAGTTTTCAAAAATTGAAGCTGCTTCTTGGAAAAATGTTCCCTCTTACAGTTTGATTCCCTTTCCTGAAATTCATTTGAGACACTGCTCTCCCAGCCAATGGCTTCATGAAAAGGACAGATAAGTTTCCAAAATAAAATGGAAGTGTGTTGTTTTATAAAGAAATAATCTGCATTTTGGGGATGCTTTTGGTTTGAAACTGGTGCTTAGGCTATAACATTTGCTTATCTGAGCCCTCCCTGAGGGACCTGTCAAAGCACCTCTCCTGCTTTTCTTCTCAGGGCAGAGTAGATTTTCTGCAGCTGATGATCGAATCCCAGAAGTCAACCACTCACAACAGCAATGAAGAGAATAACTTACATAAAGGTAACAACATCCAAATCATAGAATCATAAGGGTTGGAAAAGACCTCAAGGATCATCAAGTCCAGCCGTCAACCCAACACCACCCAACCCACTAACCCATGTCCCAAAGCACCACATCAACACGTTTCTTGAACCCCTCCAGGGATGGTGACTCCACCCCTTCCCTGGGCAGCCTGTTCCAATGCCTCATCACTCTTTCAGTGAAGAAATTTTTTCTAATATCCAGCCTAAACCTCCCCTGGTGCAACTTGAGGCCATTTCCTCTTGTCCTGTCACTTGTTACTTTAGAGAAGACGCAGAGGCTGGGGGAGCAAGGAGAATACAGGGAGCTCTTTCCCATAAAAAGGCTCAACAGGTCACCACTGTCCCCCTACTGACCAGCTCCAGGCAGAAATCTGTCCCTTGTTGCCAGCACCAGGCTAAGGGGAACCCCCCAGTCCTTTGCCAGGGAGTAGTACTGCTGTGTTAATCATTTATACCCAGGAAATTATCTGGCTCCTCTATTAAATTACTTTTTCTGGACAGATAACAGCATACCTATAAATACATTATCAGAAAACAACCACAAACCTGCCAAGACCCCACCCATTGCTACCTCGTCCTTGCTGAGACCATTACCCAACACACCGGTGTTGCTCATCTCCCTACATCCTCTCTCCCTACAGCCCTGACTGACGTAGAGGTCCTGGCGCAAGCCGTCATTTTTATTTTTGCTGGTTACGAACCCACCAGCAACACACTTTGTTACTTGGCGTATGAACTGGCCACGCATCCCGACGTGCAGCAAAAGCTGCTGGATGAAATCGACACCGTTTTACCCAACAAGGTGAGAGGACCTGGAGTGATGGTGAAGACCCTCTAACCCTGCTGTCCTCCTTGTTAAGTCAAGACAAGGAGAAATCTGTAGCTCCTAAACACCCTCCTCCTAGGATCTTCCAACAACTCTAAGAAATGCAGGCACTGAGATGACTCAACCCTGTAGCAATATTGTTTTGGCAGCTGCCACCCCACTGCAAACATATTGGCCATACTCTGCACCCATGTGCAAATGGAGGTGGATTTCCAGGCATTGCCATCACTCAGGGATGGAAAATGAAACCCATTATGCAATTTCTACCTTGCATTTTGTTCTTCAGTGTGTCCGAGACATGGTTGGGGCAGAAGGGGTTGGAGACACTCTGGTCTCAGGAGTTATTTTAGGAAAATCCAATCCTGATGCCAACATACCTGGTCACCTTTCTCCTCTCATCCTACAGGCTCCTCTCACTTATGAAGCCATCATGCAGTTGGAATATCTTGACATGGCAATGAATGAAACCCTCCGGCTCTTCCCCATTGGAGGACGGATCGAGAGAGTCTGCAAGAAAGACGTAGAAATAAATGGAGTGACCATTCCCAAAGGCACCGTTGTTATGATCCCATCTGCTACCCTGCACCACATCCCTGAGTACTGGCCAAACCCAGAAGAGTTCAGACCAGAAAGGTACAAAATAACATAATGAAAAGGAAGATATACGCTGCTTTCTCCTCACATAGTAATTAAGTATTAATCTCTAATTAGCTTCCTAATGGTGTTCTTCATATCTTCTTACAAACAATACCAATGAGAAATTGCACTCTCATGGGAATGTCCTTTTAAGAAGAAAATGAGCTTTGCACTTAAAGCAGGGTTTCAAACAACATAATCTTATTGGGAGAGTAACATGGATACTGCACAACATCTTGTGCACATTTTTAGGCTTGCCGACAGAGTGGGTAGACAGTGACTTTTTTGTAGCCTCTACCCATCTCTCTGTATAATCTTTGCTGAACCTGTTTCCTTCACACAGTCTTTACTACAATATACCAGAGTTGATCCTTCCAGAGTTTCCTTCCCTCCTTGTTTTCAAGGAAATGATAATTTTCCTTGGTTGGTTATTTTTATAATTGGTGGCTACCTCTCATTCCCAGCAAGACTGAAGCCATAGGCTGCTCCTAGCCAAGATGATGCCTACTTTCTCTCTCACTAAATACAACAGATAGGAAATACCAGTTATTTTGGGAGAGCATGTAGATTTTCACATTGCTCTTGACTTTACTACTCTGACAGAATTAAGCTCAAACACTGAAGGGCCATCCCACCCTGTTCTGGACAAGGGCTCTGACACAGCACTCAGTGGCTGGGGTATGCCAAGAAAAAACAACAAGTTTCTGCAGGGCACAAGCAAGAGATCGCTGGATAAGTAATACAGATACGTAGCTTTTTGGTTTTCTGCTGCTTTCATTTCTTTCCCCCAACCATCTCACCACCCAGGTTCAACAAGGAAAACAAAGACTCCATAGACCCGTACACATACCTGCCCTTCGGGGCTGGTCCCAGGAACTGCCTCGGGATGCGGTTTGCTCTCCTGATGATGAAAGTTGCCATCACCATCCTATTGCAACACTTCACCTTCCAGATCTGCAAAGAAACACAGGTGAGGAACACATTACGGTTCAAAACTCATGCACAAAGAGCCACGTGCCTGGTTTCTCACTGTGGGTGTAACACCAGATGCTTTGCACTTTCGGGGCAGGCACTATGCATCAGCTTATGTCCAAACCATGGCCGTGTTTCTTTCCTTTAATCTCTACTTGTTTATCTCCAAATGCGGTTGTCCTCTTATGGTTACAGATCCCTCTCAAGCTGAATTCACGGGGATTCTTAAGACCAGAGAAGCCGATTGTTTTGAAGATAGTTCCCCGGACCAACACCGCACCTGCAAAGGCATAAAACCCAGCTGTATCTGCAGCATTTCTCCAGCATCTAATGATCGCTGTGCTAACAAAGGGATCACACATCCTGAGAAATGTCTCCTACACGTACAGACACAGAAGAGCAGCTATAGTTAATTCTGGAAGCAATTACTACATATTTACTAATAAACATAGCTGTCAGAAATGTGATGTGGATCACTGGGCAGTGACAATATACCATCCCCTTAATTTTGCCTGCAGAAAACAAGAAATAAATCCAAATAAGAAGCTGATCATCCACTTCTAAGGGGACTCCTCCATCTGGAGAGAAGGAATTACTATTGCATCCAAGAGAAACAAGGTGTGATGGAAATTCAGATTTCCAGACCTTGCTGGGCAGGGACCGGTGACAGTTCTTCTTGGTGTACTGATGCCTGAAATTTCATGTGTTATAATTGAGGCAACTGGTGTGAGACTATATCCTAGTTACCAAACCTCTCTTGTGCTATGTGTTAATTAAACTAAAGTGTGTACAAATACTGTCATTAAAAATGTTTGAGAGCTGCTCTCTGTCGTGTATAGTGGCTGATCACTTCCTATTTGAAAACCATATTCAGCCTCAACCCTTGAAATTATCCATGTACATTGCTTTCCACTTAATTTAATGAATCTGATCCTTCATTTACTGCGATCAAACCCTCCCATTTATACAGTATTTTACAAACACGATAACTCCCACCTCTTAGTTTGATTAAGAGGTTGCTTCAGTTCAGCACTGGCCAACCCTCTCCTGTGCTGGAGAGATAGGGGATGGCTTGTCAAGAGCAGCAGGAGCAGCTCACAGGAGGTAGTGACAGCACTGCAGGAGGGCCACTGCTCCTGGAGAAATTCTCTGAACACAGCTTGTAGCCAAGCCTGGCCTCCTCCCAGAGCCAGGGATGGGATTTATGCATTCCCCGTGGTGGGATGTTAGCCTGCTGTGAGCTGCTTTGCTCTTGATCTGCTCCAGAGCTTGTGCCCTGTGGGCTGGGTCCTGCCATCAGAGTGATGCTTTGACCAAAGGACTTGTGCCATCCCTGACCACAGAAACACAGAATATCAAAAGGCCGGTGGGAGTTTCTCCTAGACCTGAACGCCACACACCAGTTAACCCCAGTGTGTTGGGCTGGTCCTGACACCTACAAACCAAAAAGGATGCTAGTAAAATGGGAAAGGTTTTTAGAAAAGCTGAAAACCAGATTCAGTTGCCCTTTAACTTTCTCCTGGAATCCTTCACTCCAAGGCAACATCTTCCAAATCATCATCTGTAATTTTCTCCCATGGCCCCATGCTTTTTTCTAGTCGAGCAGATAAAGCTGCAATATGACCCAAAAGCTATAATCCAACATAGTACAGATTTATTCAAGATTAATGTCCATTCTTTAACAACAGCAATTAGGGAGTTTGGGAGGGGACAGTCAATGGTGTGGTGGATTCCTGAACACTGGAAATCCCCAAATCAAAGCTGCCCATTTTTCAGGAAGACACAGCAACATTCACCAGGCTCTAATTCAAGAGTTAGCAGCTTGTGCTGTCCCAAAAGGCAGATAAAACAATTAAAGTGCTCCCTTCTGATTCATCATCTGTGATAAATTGTTTGGGTTTTGCTATGTACACAGAAAGGCAGCTACAAGTGCTGCCAACGAGGCCCTTTCTCATCCCTTAACAGGGGTTGAAAGCCTCCAGTGGAAGGGTTGGGCCAGTCCCACTGTTGCAGCAGCCAGCTCTGATGGGGAGCGTGCAACACCCCTGCACAGATGGACTAGTGGAAAAAAAATATATTTTCCCCATAGAAAAATAGTGCTGGGCAAAACTAACTCCCAGTTCAAGGAAGAGGAAAGAAAGGTGAAAACATTGTGAAAGCAGCAAGTCATTGCAGGCTGAACAGCTGCTTTGACACATAGAAAAGTCATTTTGGTTTCTCATGGTCACAATCGAGTGCCCTCACGTGGTGCTCAGAAGCAGAAAGGGTTAATCCTGCCCTAGCCCAGGACAGGCAGTCCCTGCCCAGCCCGTGGCATCTCTGGGAATGAAGTCATTAGTGTAACTGTACAGATCATCCTTCTGAATGTGAAAAATGTGACTAATTCTCTGGCTTCAGCCAATTATGACCTGCCAGGACTATCATAACAGCCCATAAATAATGTGTAACAAAATCATGGTAATGAGTCTTCTAGAAGAAAATTAGATCCTCTGTGTCCATAAAATTATTTCGCTTATAAGGGCTGCCTCCGTCATTCCCAGCACTTTCCACTGCTTCACCGGCCGTCCCTCAGAAACGGATGGGACTTGGCCAGGAGTCCGCTGGTCCCGCTCCTTGGGCATTCATCAGATTTGTTTTCACTGGTTTGGTCATTTCCTCTTCAAACCAGATATATTACTGATTAAATTGACTTTTGAATGTTTACATTGATAAAACATATGTACTTTACCCAGACCTTGCTGATTCCTTCAACTGTTTCAACACACCCTTGGCAGGCCTGGGACATCGTGTTGTCCCAAGGCAGCTGGGTCTTTGGCAAAGAGCTTCCAAACATAGCACAACATAGAAATAAATTAATTTTAGGGAGACTTCTGTTTCAATTCCTCCCCTAAATCCTCCCAAACCCTAAGCAAGAAGAAAAAAAATAAAAGAATTAAGAAAACCTATGTCACATCAACATTTTAAAAATTATGCTTTTCTCAAAGATTTTACAACCATTGTCTCATCAGAAAAGTTTTGTGTGTGTAGCAGACACACACCCCAGTAAAACACCAGCACCCCTCAGGAAGGCTTCTGTAAGTCTGCAGAAATATATTCCCTTTTATGCAGAAAGGCTTGCTGAGAACTTTCCAAAGGAGATATATACCCCATGATATTGCATCAGTCCTGATGAAAGACAAAGCTGGTTGTAGGCGAGGAGATTTGTTTTCTGTTTCTCCGTTAACTACAGCAGAATAACCATTGATGTTACAGTAACTTCCCTCAATGATGCAATACTTCCAGTTGATTGCAACGATCAAATGGATTTTATGAAAAGCAGGTTTCCTGCTTACAGCAGGGGAATATTTCATGCACTTCACCGAGTCAGTTATGAGGTGTTTCGATACCAGGCTGAGCCCTGACAGATAGAAGGATGGCCCGACTATTACCAAACTAAGTGTCCCTAAAGTACTGAAGTCTTTTGCAATTCCGCCTTGCCTTTAAAGTGAAAAATGAAACATTTTCAGGCATATTTCACCTGAAAGGAAGAATAGGCAGCGTTGCTCCTTTTACCCTCCCCTCTATTTGAGGCACAGCTCCTCTGCTGATGCTCCGGCATCAGAAGCCCACGAGTCAGGAGGGGCACAAATGAAGAAGCCAGCGTGCAGAATTCGGTGAGTTCTCACCGTCCCTCCTTCCTCTCTCCATCTCCCTGTTACAAGTAACAAGCCAGCATGGGGAATTACCAGGGTATGACAGATAGCTTGGAAATGTGGAAAACCTGTCGGTGAATTTATGCACTGACATCTGCTGTAACGGAGAGAACCGGGTGTGCTGAATGGCTCACCATACAGAGACGGAATTTGGAAAACCCTTACTGTTGCACAAATGTTGACAGGATATTTTATTTACTGCATCATTAAAGGTTAAAGAGACTCATTCTCCAGAGGAATCATTTTTTCAACCCTTAATATCAATTAAAGCTAATTTCAGCTCTACCCTAATGATTAACATAAAGTACGGAAAATGCTCTAACTGAGCATTTCTGTTCATTGCTTCAGTTCTCCTGTATTGCTGGGGCACTTTACAGGGACCGAGGCAGCTTTATATCACCCATGACACAGCTAATTTTCCCCCTCAGAGCTTTTTTTGTTACTGAACACTTGAAGATGTTGCAACGATGCACAAAATATCTTTGATGATATGGATCAAAGTTTGCATTTAACCAGTTCATAGCTGATGACCAGTGAGGTCCTCTACAGGCTTTCCTACATGGCTGGGTACAATGCCTAGAGACAAATTTATTTCATTATATGGCCTACAGCTTCCATACCATACATATATACTGCATAAGCATCCTCTCATATATTTATGCAGTCAGAAGTTTGCAAATGTAGTGGGGAGGACAACATAATTGTTCAAGGGAAACTGAAAACCCTTGCCTGTCACTGATGACCTGAAGCCAGTCCAGTACAGCTGGATGCACTAAACATCTTGGCTTGGCAAAACGCACTGGTTCCATCAACACTCCATGGAGTGCCCAGAAAAATGAGTTGTCATCCATCCCCTGGGCTGTATCAGGGCTTTGTGCAGCCCAGCTGAGAAGGCACAGGTGCCACACCACGGCTCCCCCATCCTATGGCTGTCCAGGTTTTTTTGTCCAGGTTTTGCTCTGGAATAATAGACGATAGGACTAGAAAACACTTTTGGAAAGCAGACCACACAGACCAACCACCAGCACGGTGAGCAGGGTCTTGCACTAACTTGCCCCGAGCTTGTCTAACCTTTTCAGAACTTGTCTCCTCATATCCTAATTTTAGGGTATTTGTTGTTAACACACACTAATCTGGGATCGATCTGTATCCAAAGGTCACGGCAAAAGCCAGAGGGAAGGTGAGGAGCAACGCAGATGCTCCTAAGAAGGTCAGCTGCTGCCACTCAGGCTGCTCTCCGGTGTAACCACACATCAATCAGCCCTCCAGGAGCCTTAGCAACATCCGTGGAAGCAAGTGGATGGCTGCTGCTCCCCATAAACACAGCAGACTCCAGGAGAAATCAGCAGGACATGGAAACGGGGGGACACACATTTGCAGATTCCCCTTGCCAAGAAATGAAACGTGTTTCCCACGCTGGCTGCTGTCCTCGTGTCCTGTCACATATCGCTCCAGCCCAGGACTCCGTCCTGAGCTATGACAGGTCACTGAACCCACCACTCTTGTTTTTCCTCCTCTTTTCGAGACTGCAGGTGGCTTTCTGCTTCCCCCTCCTGAATTTTCATGTTTAGCTTTCAATGACAGAGAGTCATTTGACTGGGAGTAAGTGAAACAGCTCTCTTAAGTGTAAAAGCTACCCAATAAAGTTTTAATGGAAGATATTATTTCTCTTCTTTACATTACATTAAAAGCCAGCCAGGAAATGAAAGCCCAGGAGGATTAAGAGTGTTGGAAACACTCAGCAAAATAGTCTTTTCTTCAGGGAGTTCACAGTCTAAATGTTGCCCTAAGAAACAGAATGTGCAGCAAACACAGACAGCTTGTGCTGTTACAGACTCAGCAAGAGTGTGTAGATACATACACCCACACGTATGTGTGCGTACGTACACACGCAAAGGGCAGAGTCTCTCTTCAGAGAGACTGTCCAGTGCCAGGTCTGATACTGCCTTGGGGGGTGTCTGTGCTGTGCCCATGGCACAGTGCATTTACCTGCTCTACACCCCCAAGGTGTACAAATGCTCTTTACCAGCATATAAATATATATACACCTTTAAATATCAAAACCACTGCTGTCTTAGGGCTTTTTTTTTGGTGCTATTTCAGTAGAATTGGTCAGTTTGGGCTCTTTGCTAACCCACCACCTGAATTTAAGGAACCTTCTCATCATCATTCCCTGGATGTTATCTTCTTCCTAGTGCTGAACTTCTGGGCAACACCAGCACAAGCCGTTACAGAAATCTGCTTTCTGGAGGAACAGCAGAACCAAGCAGTTCTCAGCATCCCCATGGAGGGGCAGTGATATTCAAGCTCGTTATCAGGAAAGACAATTAAAATGGGTCAAAAAGACTACTAGAAATTTTTTGAAACATTGACCTTTGAGATTAAAATGCCTGCCTTCCAGGTTTTGGTTTAAGATACTTTTATACCAACTTCAAAAATAAAAGAATGCTGTTTTTTCTAAGATAGAAAGCAGAGATTTATACTGTTGACCACACTGAGAATTAATAAATTGTTAACATTTCCAAATCTCACTTCCAGGTAAAGTAAGTCCTTAGATCTGAGCTGTTGGAAATCCCACCCCTACATTGCTAACCCCCAAGAAACGGCTCCCAGCACATCCAGGCAGAGCTTGGGAGTCAGCATGTCCCCAGCCATCACTGTCCCAGGACCTGTCACAGATTGGGTGAACACTACACAGACAAATGGCTTTTATAACAGCAGGTCTCAGCATTTATCAAGCAGTTAGGTCTGAACAAAACAATCCCTGACGGAAAGTTCGCTGTCCTCTTTAGTGTCCAGTGCAAGAGGCCTTTTGCTTCCATTTCTTGAACAAAGATCTTCATCTCAAGGGATGATAAATGACAAAGATCTGGCCGTGGAAGTGAGTAATCACTGCACCATGTCAAACATTTTGAAAAGCTTTTTCAAACAAGTAAAAGGCAAAAATCAAAATGCCAGAGCATAAATCTTCCCAGGGACCCAGCAGGCCCCAAAGTGGAAGCAATGAAGTTCACACAGAGCTTCAAAAGACCGAAATCTGCACCGGTGCCAACCAGCAGCCGTCCCAGGGAAGGGGCCGGACCCGCTGCTGTGCTAACCCGGCGCTAAGGACAGCGAGAACAATATGAAATTAAAATGCACCGTCACAAAACCCAGTGCACAACAACTTCTGGCACTGGTTTGGTCTGTTTATTATAAAACCATGTCGGCTTTGTGTTGGGTTTTCTGCCTTCTCTCTGCTTGCTGGCAGCAGCTCTAGAGAAGATCTTTGGCATCCTGCTAAAAGTTTTGGATATTGGTTTCCTTTGCAGCACCTGCTCCTCTGCAAGATGATGGAAGCTACCTCCAGGCTCCCTCCCTGAATATATCCTGCAGCTGCATGGATTATTTGCCACATTTACTTAATAATCCCCAAACTGCTTGAGGTGCAAATCTTGTTGCCTCCGCATTTGCTGCTGGGCAGCCTTTGAGAGCCAGCAGCCAGCCCCGCTGGGCTCCTTGGCCCCAGGGGAAGTTCCCATTCCCTAATTCACCCCTGCAAAAACAAGTGAGGAAAATAAACCCATCGACCAGCCTCTCCTTTCCCCACTCCTCATATCCACAGCCGAAAGAGCGAAGCAGGAAAGAACATCAGGCCAAACAGTGCTCAGCCGAACACGCGTCCGAGCACAACCCACACGTGCCCCCACCCAGAGCAGTGATTGCCTGGGCAGACTCAGCTCCTGAGTCCTAAGCTTTCCCCGACAAATAGCTGCTGAAATTGTTGTCCATTTGAGTATTCATCTTTCATTTGTAATTTCATTTTAAACCTTTTTTTTTTTTTTTTTTT